>QOCX01003312.1:7581-17931 GCA_005959815.1 Sarcophaga bullata | reverse complement strand
GGGCGTTTGTTTTTCCCAGGCAATTGAAGCTCTACGCGGTGTATGCTTTGGCGTTGACAGCTGTTGATTGTAATTGGTTAATGTTGTAGAAATAATAGTATGACGTCTAGTTTGATTATTTGCCAAACAGGCTGGACTTTGCTGATGATGCTGTATTATAGTGGTAGAATCACTGCATATTGCCGGGAAATATGTGGTATAACTTGTGTATTCGGGTTTACTTCTAAAGAAATGGAAGAAGATAATTTGAAATCAATTATTAGCATAATTTATTTGATAGTTTATTAAAACATAAAGAATTTTAAAAACATTTAAATGCAGCCAAAGGTTTAAAAAAGCTGTTTTCAATTGCACTGCCTTTAGCAAATAATTTTTTTTTTTTTATCTTTTTTGTGTTTTTTCATTTGTTAAGACTTTTCCTTAGAAAACATACAGGCACGATATCATTCCTATCTAACTTTTTAACAGTGTTAGTAACCAGTATTATAACCAGATGAAAAAATTTAACCCCACTCAATTATCCTGTTTGAATTTGCAAGCAATGCATGCAAACAGCAGTATTTTTGTATAGTTTTTCACAAAAAAAAAAAATTCGTATTTTTTTTTTTAAATGTACAAAGTAGGGTTAAATTACATAAATGGTACTCATAATTTGTTAAAATCTAAGTAAGGAACAGTAATTGATTTGTTTCTAATTTTATGTTACAGGCTGTAATTGCTTAATGTGATGTTCAGCATGCTACAGATCAGTAATACCACTAGACGGTTATGCACTTAAAGCTTTAGTATCTACAAACATATTTCTCTTTAGAAAGTTCTTTGCATATGTTTAAAGTCCACAGGAGACTTTTTTCTCAAGAAATAGGTATTTCTGTGGTAAACTAGACTATATGTTTCCAAGACTGTACATGTCCTTGCTTCCATTCTATTTATTTCTACTTTGTTTTGCACATCATCAGAGAAAATTTAGTGTCGTAACACTGTAAACAACTTTCGAAAGAGTTGCACATCTTCCAGATAAAGTTCAGTTGTGTTGTTTCCCTACTTTTTATCTAAAAATTATGTTCAATGGTCTCATCATCTCATAAATTCCGAAATAATCGTTGTTTAGTGAGGATTTCTATTCATTGAGGACAACTTTTGGCCAAGATATCACTGTGAAAGTGATTGCTGTCTCGGTCGATGATTACCATTTCCATTTGGTCTGAATTGAATAATCTGTTGTGGTTCCGATAGAACAGCGTTAAATGACACACAATTCATGCCACATAGAATATTCTGTACGAGAGATTTGATGACTCACATCGAGCTGATGTGGACTGCCCATCGAGATCATGCGGTTTGATCCCATTTGACTTTCTATGTGAATAATTTACAAACCACAGCGAATCTCAAAGCTCATATAATCCATGCCATCCATCCAATTCAGCCTGGTTTATGCCAAAGTATTGTTACGATCTTTTGTAATACTCTGGTGACTTGGAAATGAAGACGTTGATGTTGAATAAACGATGAAAATAAAGACTAATTTGGTGCAAATATATTGAAGGATAGCGCCTGCAGGGAACAATTGAGTCTGTCTCTAGAGACAAAAGTTATCATTCTAGTTCAGATTAAAAGCCCAGTTACCATGAGCTACTTCCTAATTTTTGCAAAGAAAACTTACAAAGGAAAAAATGAGCGTACGATGTCTTTGGAGATTTAATGTCATTTACGGTCTTCTAGAGCAACTTTAAGTGCGCTCCAGATAAATTAAAAAGTGGGTGAAGAATTTCTCGAAGAATAATCTTTAGAATTTAAATCGCTACTTAGGTGTTGATCTAAATTCTCCGTAGTCTAGTAGGTAGTATGTCGGCTTAGTATACGTGAGGCCGCTGTTTAAACCCCGGGTCAGGCATCTTCAACAAAACGGAATATGAAAAAAGTATTATTTCGGCGACTTAATCTCAGTAGATTTCGGGCAAAACACTCTGCCATGAAAAGTTTCTCAAAAATCTGTATTTCGGAGTCGACTTGAAACTATAGGTTCCGATATGTATTAAATTAGCATACACAACAGGTCGTATTCCTGACTGAAGGTTTGTAATGAACATTTATGTATGTATGATGACAAAATGTGTACTATTCATCAAAATTATTAATAATGAATTTGAATTTGACGAGTCACTGAAGATCCACTGTTTAGTGGGGATTTCAAACAAGCGTAGTTATCAGAACATATTTGTTTGAGAACATGTTTGACGATGATTACTTTTTTTTTTTTTTTTTTTTTTTTTTTGGTTAGACTAGGATGATCTACACATAAACAGCTTTTGCTTTCAATAGAACATTTGTATTTTTTATACGAGCGATTTGAGCATCGCTTGTGGTGTGTGATCTGGCCAGGCAGATCGTGTTACTTGACCGTGTTAAGCTTTTTACTTGTGGTGTAGTGTATGCGAATAAGCCACAAAGTTAATCAAATCCATGCCATTGGACAGACACACAGAGTCATAGAAAATGAGACATATTATATGTGCTCCCCCCAGAGTCGCCATGGCGGACAATTGAACGATGTTATCATATGTAGAATACTACATCAATAGGCCTTTATACGAACATAAAAATTTCGATGATACCTCACATATACACACGCTTTGTTTCATGCAAATTTAATTAGTGGACGTGCTTAAAAACACCTGATGTATGTGTACAGGGGGACCATTTTTTGTTTGTTATGATTAAATACACATTTTGGGGACCCCTGAAAAAGTTTTATTAATTCTGCTAGGGAATCAATTATCAGTTTTTAATTTTTCTTTAATAATAAGCATATTTGGCATGTGGATGTAATGATAAGTGCATGTTACACTAAATTCTTAGAAATGGAAGACATGTTAAAACAATACATATGGGGGTGTCTAAGCAATTTGAAAAAATTTCTTCAAATTTCTAAAAACAATCGAATTTTTGGTGCAAGAACGAACAACATTAATGGGTTGAGATGTGCTGGTAGTAGCTTACCATTTACAGGAGCCGCTTTAGGCTTTTATAAATGTCTCCGCTGTTATAAAATCAGCAAAATGTCCACAGCTAAAGAATGATAAGGAAAATCAACAAATAATTTAAACGATAAGTATTAGCTGCCTAAGACCAGAACACACTTGTGGTCTCTTGTTAAACGCTTCAATAAATACAATAAAGCATGATGATGCCTGTTATGGTATTTAGTACTTGAAATGTTAAGTTCTTCAATTATTGATTATTAAATGTCAGTTGTTGTACTGTTTAATTACAAATCAATTACTGTTCCTGTCTGTACGGAATGTGTTACAAAATACGAAATCTTAAAACTAAGTATTGTTAAGTGATTTAATTTGATTTGTAATCATGAGGAACAATTTTTAGTACAAGAGTAACTTAACGGTAAAAACATAAAAAATTAATTGCGCACAATAATATTACAGCCAAGAAAAAATCACAGTATAATACCTTTTGTTCTCCATACTGTTGTAGTCTATACGCATATGTATTGTATATTAGGAGGATATAAAAATAATTTTCGTGTTTATTTTTTATTAATTTTTTTTTATTTTTTTTTTTATTTTTAATTTTATATCATTAATACCAAACCATTTTGTAAGTGTTAGCATGAAAAAATAGATTAAATTTCAATTTATTAGATTCAATCATAATGATACAAAATTTACATCAAAGTATGTAAGTAACTAAGTATTGTTAGTAAGAAAAAAATTCAAATAAAAAATAAAAAAATTAATAAAAAAATTATTTAAACAACCTTAATTTATTGTATAAGAGAAAATAATTTTATTTATTTGGAAAAGTTTTCTCTTTATGTTTTCGTTTTCGTGTTTTTTATTCTTTTTTCGTTTTTTTTAAATTATAATTTCCTGTAGACATGCAACCACTATGGTATTGCATATCTTTCCTTTGCAATAAAAAAAAACAACAAAAAATTACAGAAATTGTTAATAAAAAAAAAACAATTTTTTATGCAAATTTAACAATTTAAATATGCATTTTGGTAGAAAGCATGTAAAACAAATTCAGCAAACCGTTAAGATGAGTGTAGAGAAAATGTGTATAATTAAACAATTTAAAATTTAATGTTGCAGGTTGAAAGCAACAATAAAAAAAAAAAACGAAATTTAAATAATTTTAATAGCAAAAAAAAAAAATGTATGTGACCTAGAAAATGTGTTACGAAGTTAACATCTCAGTTTTTTTTTTTTTTTTTTTTTTTTTTTTTTTTTTTTTTAAGATAGGATAGGCTGACAGTGGCCACATTTTCAGTTAGAATCGTTAAGAAGCAATCTAAGCCTTTCTGAGCAAAAGGAGGATTCAGACAAAGTAATAGTTTCCAACCGATCTGCACAACATTTTGTTGCTGAAACCATAGTAGGGCGAAGAATTTATGCCAAACAATTCTTGAAACTCACTTATGACGATAACATTATAAATATTCAGACAAAATAATAGTTTCTACTCGATCTGCACAACATTTTGTTGCTGAAACCATAGTAGGGCGAAGGAATTTATGCCAAACAATTCTTGAAACTCACATATGCCGACAACTTCGATATCATGGAAGGCATGCTGGGTAGTGAAAGTTCCCTTCTTATGGAAATGAGAAGTGAAGTAGGTAGGTCGTAGTTTAGTAGATAGCGTGTTGGCCCCAGTGAAATATGAAAAATATTTCTTCTGCGACTTCCTCTCAGCAGATATCTGGCAAAATCGCTGTGAGTAAATAAAAAATTGCCATGAAAAGTTTCTCAATAATTTGTCGTTCGGAGTCGACTTTAAATTGAAGGTTCCGCTACTCGTGTGTAAAATTATCGCACACAACATAAGTGGTATGAAAAGCTAGGTAGCAATCCTGACTGAAGTATTGTAATGACCAATTATGTTATGTATACACGATAAGAAATGAAGTCGCCGTAATCTAGTAGAGTGGACGAGAGCTCTCAACTTCAAAATATAAAACAAAATAATTCCTCCGGTTGCTTCCACTCATCAGTCTTCTAGCAAAAACTTCCCAAATCTGTCCTTGGAAGACGACATTAAACTGTAGGTCCTATCCCTTATAGATAAAATTAACACAGACTTGGCTAAAGTGTTAGCTTTGATAACAAGTGCAGTCTCTGTACTGATCGAATTCCATCAAACTTATCGATGAAATTTGTCAGCGCAAAATACTTCAAAGCTAAGGGGTTGCAGTGACCAATTAAGTAAGTAAGATAAAGACTGAAGGGCAATGGGTCTAGCAATCAACAAAAACAAAACGAAGCTAATGCTTTCTACAAACAAAAATTAAACAACAATATTGGCAAACAAAACTTGGATTGTATGAGAAGTTTATATGGCCCATGCTAAGGTATGGTTGCTTGCACAGGAACATGAAATTAGTTTTGTGATGTTTGAAAGAAGAATTTTTCATAAGATTTGTAGACCAATCCACCTCAGGGTCACATGAACTGTGAGCTGTATGAGTTGTATGACGAAATAGGTATTATAAAACGAATTAGAGATTAGAAAACATAACATGCGTTTGAGCGAAGCTATCACATCAAATAGAAATTTGTATGCCAGGAGAATTCACAGAAGAGGCCATCGGAATTTGCAATGAAAAATTCAGGTTGGGGAGCAACTTCCGGCGTTTCACTTAGTTGCAAGGAATCGGGTTGTGTCAAATGGCCATCTAGATATGTCAGTAATGTTAAATACTTTACATTGAATGTAGCAGATTAGAACGTGATCACCGATAAATATTGAATTTATGAATTCTATACTGATAGATGAGCATATAAGCCTTCCGGGAAGCAAAGATGATGTCCACCTTACTTACTCAATTGGTTCAATTACAACACTTTAGTCAGGATTACAATTTAAGTTCTCACATCAAACATGTTGTGTGTGTTAATTTTTATCCATGAGTGGCGGGATCTATTATTCCGAATGAGAGTTGTTGAGAAACTTTCCCTGCTTATAATATTTACACTCAGAAATTTTGCCAGAAGGCGGATGAAAGGAATTCGATGAAAGTAAGATTTTTTCATAATATTTTTTTTTCCGTTGCAAATACCTGAGCCATGGCCTCTCATTTAATAAGCCAACACACTACTTACTAGACTATAATTGGTTATTACAACCCCTCAGTTAGGATTAGGAATCTAGATTCTCACATCACCCATGATGTCAGTGTTAATTTTATCCATGACTGGCAGTACCTAAAGTCAAGTCTGCACAACAGACCTTTAAGAAACATTTCAGAGTTTTTGACAGAAATCTGCTGAAAGAAAGTTGCCGAAGACATATTTTTTCATATTTCGAAATGATTAAGCCAGAGGTAGAACCACGATCTCTCATCTAATAAGTCAACAAACTACATACTAAATTACAACGACTCTATTGGATTTGATTTTAATCTAGAGTCCATAGGCTTTAGTTAAACCTTATAAATATTTCTTTCTTAGGGCCATTATTACATTATGCCGTTAAACTTAAGTTTAGTTAAAGCTACCTTTAGCTAAAGGGAACTATAAAGTTACCTTTAACTTATTTTCGCTATTACAACTTACAGATAAAATAAAGTGAACATAATCAAAATTATGGCAGAGTCGGAACAATGCCGATAAAACTGTTCACTTAAAAGCAGTGGCAACAACTGGCTTCTTCTTTTTTGTTGTATTTACTTATTTTATTTATATTACAAGTTGCCATTATTCAAAATAATGGATAATATGGCAAGTTCAGGCATAAACTTAACTTTAAAAGTTACTGGGTAGGATGATCCTCCCTTTAACTTCTATCTTACTGGCCACTTATACTAACGAAAAACAATTTATCTGCCAGTTAAAATCCTCCCTTTAGTTAACGGCAAGTAGTAATAATGGCCCTAAGAGTTAGAATAAAACAGACCAGAAATTTTAGATATCAGTTTAGGTATTAGAGCATGAAACCCTAACAGTGAATATTTTTTTCAGAGTGCTTGGAATTTAATCACCAAAAGAAGGCTTATTTAATGTATAACATAAAAATGATTGCTTAGCTCGAAAAAAGGTTTATAAGACTGATTTAAATTGATTCAATTTCTAAACAAAATAACTTAAAAATAAAAGATGTCTGGAACCCAATTATTGCAACAGGTTAAGTGATATTTTGAAATTAATTAAGTTTCGTTTAGTATGTATTAGTAAAGTAAAGTGTTTAAAATAAATAATATTTACAATTAAATAGGATTAAATTAATTAATAAAATTTAAAATAAAAGTAAAATATTACAAAAATTATTAAATTTTTTTAGTTTTTAGTTTTCGTTTTAGTAGGGTGCATAGAATTTATTTTTTTTTTGTTTTCGTTGAAATCATTTATTTCGTTTATAATTAAAGTTAAAATTTAAATTTGATTTAATACAATTCCAAAATCTATTAAATAACAATTGACAACAATAAAAATTATTTTGATTTCATACCTCGACAAACTCTCAGTACCAATGGTTAAAGGTCTTGTCTGTAGAGAGAGAGAGAGAAAGAGAGAGAGAAAGAAAATAAAAATTAAACAGAAAAATTAAATAAAACAGGAATTAAAATTCAATTAAATTTCTTTATTTAAATTTTAAATGTTTATATGTTTACAATTACATTCATACATACCCTTTCAGTTTGTGTTGCTGTATCCACACACTCCTTGACAGCGGAGTTATCGTATGCAGCGTGTGGCGCTTTAAGTTTTTCAGCCTCCAGTTTTTCAATGAGATTTTTTTGCAAACGTATTGTACGATCACGATCATCAACTTGACCCTGTGTTTGTTTGATAGACACACACACACGAACACGCACACACACACAGGTGGCAATAATAAAAAGCGTAAATGAAAAATAAAATTAAAAAAAAAGAAAACAAAATAAAAAAAAACAATTCGAAATGAGCATGTAAAAAGTATATAAAAAAAGTACAAAAAAAAAAGAAATTACAAATTAATTAATTAATTAATTAAGAATTAAAGCGAGTTATAATGGTATTGATAAAGAAATAATTTTTTTAATTTTTTTTTTTTCAATTCAAATACAATATAAAAACATAATATTATTAGAATGTAAATAGAATAATAATAATAAAAAAAATTAATTTTAAAAATATTTCATTCAATTGTGTTTAAATTATAAGAAGTAGAGAAATAAAATCGTTTTAATTTAATTAAATTTGTTTCGATTTTAAATATTTAATGTCTATAACACAGCAAATGTTATGCTAGAATTTTGGTTTTTTTTTTTTTGTTTCAACAACTACAATAAAAACTTAAAAGAATAAAATTAATAAAAATTCTATTGGAAATGTTGTTGTTTATGGCATAGTATTACATGTAACATTTTGAATTGTAGATGTTATTTGTTTGCTTAATCCCATGCTTCACTGTAAATATCCTTTCTATTTATCACGAATTTTCCATGAAACAATAGATCCTTAAGCTAAAGTAAGAATTGACAATTCTCTGACTAAATTTAGGCTTGTGTCCTCATGTCGAAAATGAAAACAATCCATGTATTGAATCAAATCTAAGGCTCCCTAGTATTCACTCTACAATAGACTGTGCTTTAAAAATGTGTACATACTATACCCACCATGCGATATTTCTCAAAAAAAAAAAAAAAAAAAAAAAAAAAAAAAAAAAAAAAAAAAAAAAAAATCTTGGAGTACTTTGCCCCAATTTGTTACGACTTAAGGTGTGACTTCGTCACTTTCTTTCTGAATTATCACGATCTTTACACACAATGGTCAAGTTAAATCACCATCATACGCTTTGACATGAGTGCTCAAATAACTATTCCAATTCTTAATTTTTTTTTTAAGCCTTAAAGATATTATATTTTTGTATAAACTAAATTTATCAGATTATTTATACAAGATTGCACTATTCGTGTATGTAATGTAAACAATCTTCTAATGTAAACAATTTCACTTCATGTAAACAATGTATACAATTTAACTTTTCCACAATCGTAGAAAATTGTTTTTGAGAGCAATATTCCAAACAAAAAAAAATGGAAATAAACTCTCAGAAACTTTAAGGCAACTTATGACAAAGTCTGTTATGCCTGATAATTCAAATGAATTCATACGTGACATTGCTCTGCATAGTGGCAAAGAAATAATCTCCGACTCAGACCAAGAGCTACAGATATAGAAGATGCTATGCTATGTGATATGCCAAATTGATGTCGCAAATTAACTAGTCATCATTATTCCACATAGGGTTCCCTGATGAGAAGCGAAAATAGGAGGTCACTTCAGTTGTATCAAATAATTTACTATCCACTCGCTATTCAACAAGTTATGATGCCATTAATAAGAGTATTAAGAGCGAGCTGGATAGGGTCACAATAATGGTAACCCGGAAATGGACACGACTTGACAATATGGGATGGATAGCAGTACTCTGACACTTTAGCAAGCTGTGATAAATTGCTGAAATGGTACCTCCGCCCGCTTGAACTTATGGTAAATCTCTCAGCATGTTCCTGGCTCAGCACCGTTAAGTTGTATTCCAGGAGCAGTGATCTGCATCGACCTGGTTTTGAACGTTATCCATCAGGTTATGTGCCAATAGTTGTGTGCCATCCTTAATTAGATAACTACGTGGTCATCAGAGACGACATGCACTGATGAAGTACATCAGTACATCATAATTGGTCATTATAACCCTTTAGTTAGGATTACGACCAAGGTTCTCACATAACTAATACTGTGTGCGTTAATTTTGTACATGGAACCTGCAGTCGACTCCGAACGACAAATTTTTCAGAAACTTTTTATGGCAATTTTATTTATTCTCAAAGTTTTTGGCAGAAATTTACCGAAGAAATATTTTTTTTTCATATTTTCGTTTGATGTCTGAACGGTGGACTTACGTCTAATAAACCAACCAATTACCTACTAGACTACAGCGATTTCAGTCTGCGTATGACACCCTTTAAACTTATAGTAAGTTTTTCTGTACGTTTCTGATTGCTCAACGTTAAGTTGTTGTTGCAGGATCAGTTATAGATCCCTAGTTTGCATCGTCTCTGAACATATATTTCCATCAGGTTATGCGTCAACAGTCGTGTGCCATCCTTACTTCAATAACAACATGATCATTTGTTACGACGTACAACGATAAGCAGGATAGCGGCCAAAATTTGGGTTCAAACAGAAAGATTAGTCAAAGGAATTAAGCTACGAACAAAGCGAGGAATTTATTTCAAATCAATACCTTGGAGCTAAACACTGTCGTTCAGAGTTCAAAGACACCGAGATCTTTGGAGTAGAATGGAAAATAAACCCATTAGACCTAGTACGAGGAGTCAGGGCC
>QOCX01003311.1:0-17942 GCA_005959815.1 Sarcophaga bullata | reverse complement strand
GACAAGCATGAAGAAAATCGTATGTGCTGTTTCTGTAAGACTAACAGTTTCAAAGGAATGTCTATTTTTGCGGAAAAGAACAAACAACAAATGTTCGTCTGAAACCGCTTGTCTTACAGAAACAGCACATTAATCATTTCGGGTAAAATTTTGAAGTAAAGTAGTTTAGGAGACAGACAGACAGTTTGATGTAGAAGTTTAGGTGGGAGAAAAATAGTCCACTATCAAGGGATTTGCTGTAGTTGATGATGCAGTACTTGATCATCTTTAAAACCTAATCTTCTACGTAATGAAGGCAATTCAGAACCATTTTATAGAACAGAACTCGTTCTATGTATTTGAGGGTATTCTTAGATGGCTTGTTTGTATATCCTTTAAATTACTGCAAACACCTATCATCGACCGGAATATTGTAGCTCAGGAACAATATGTGAATGGCGAACAGAAAAATGTGTCTCTCGCTTAATCTTTGGTGACAAAAAAAAGAGGAAAGGGCATCTGCAGATCATTGATTTAGAAACGATGGAAATATATTTGCTCATATGATGAAGGATAATCAAACTTCTTTTGGTTTAAGTTGAATGATTTAGATTCCGTGCTACACGGCACATGTCACATACGATATTCCGACCGTATAAACTGGCCACCACGATCATGTGCTTTGTCGCATTAAAGTTATCCTGTGGCGTTTTCTTAACTCCCGACTAGGCTCAAGAAAGTTTCTGATCAATCAGATACAAAAGAAACAAATTCACGATATAGTTTTAGCCGAATACGGTTGAAAGCACTAACGAATTACAAATGTAATGGGCGCCAGTAAAAAAGTAATTAGTTCAGATGCATTGTTTTCCTCATAGATAACCATCCAAAAAGTTATCAGCGTGCTTCATCAAAAAGTGTTTGTAGTCCAACTTATTTGCTTTTCTTTCATGGCTGCAGTCTTATGTCCAATATAGTGACTGAAGGCCTGAATACCCAAACATTTTTAAATAATTCATCTGATGGACATGTGCAAGGCATGTAGAAGCCGAATTTTACCAAATTTCTTGATTTGATAGCTTTCTTTACAAACGGCATTTAATTGTTGTACATGGACGGTTCGCCGTAGTCTAATAGGTAGTGTGTTGGCTTATAGACGAAAGGCCAGGGTTCGAATCCCCGGTCAGACATCAAAAACGAAATATGAAAAAAATAATTCTTCGGCGACTTCCTCTCAGCAGATTCTGCCAAAAACTCTGAGAGTAAATAAAATTGCCATGAAAAGTTTCTCAAAAAAAATCTGTCGTTCGGAGTCAACTTTAAACAGTAGGTCCCGCACTCATGTATAAAATTACACACAACAACATAAGTGGTGTGAGAAGCTAGGTCGGAATCCTGACTGAAAGGTTTAATGGCCAATTATATATGGTATGTATGTACATGGCGGTTCGATCGAGAAGTCTGCAACATCTTCAGTCTTCTCAAACAGTTTTATGCAGTGACAGACAAAGGCCGAGTTTAATCCCGAGCGATCAGTGCGTTATCAGATTTTCTAATTCACACATAGCTTTATAACAGTGGCGCGATTCAGTTCATGGTGAAAACAGAAATATTTTAGAAACCCATGTGGCCATATCATAGTAAGTGTTGATCAAATATTCTATTAGGTGAGTGTGCTGTGTATTTTCAGTAGGAATAATATTTTATTATTATTTTAATGAAATGTTTGTTTTAATTACACTATGCAACAAAATACAAAAAATTAAATACACCCGAGTAACTAACAAGCCTAAAGTTGTTCAGTTAGTTAGTAGAATTCAAAATAATTTTTTTTTATATTTCTCGAACCCTCCAAATTGTTTTATTTGACAAAAACTGTATTTTTTTTTTGGATTTTACGCAGATTTTTATTGATTACACAAACATTTCTGAACCAATGTCCAAAATTTAACCTTATTGGAAAGCAGAGAGATAGGCCTTTCAAACGATATACATCCATATATTATTTGACTTAATATGCTATAAGGTTTGATGAGTAAACTTGAAAGTTGCGAATTTGTTTCATATTTTTTCAAGTTTGACGTTCATAGTAGCAAATTTTTATTGAAAATACGAAATAAGTAATGACATCCTAAAAGTGCATTATCTTGTGAAGAAGATTTACATTTCGTTTGATCAAAACAGATACAAAATTAGCGTACTTGTTATTTAAAGAGTCTAACAGTCAGTTATATTTTTTCGTATGCATATATTTCAAATGAACTTTTCGTTTAAAAAATGCGTTAATTTCACATTAGAGCGACTACCAGAAGGTTGGCTATGTTTGGCGCAAAGGGAAATATAAATATTTGCAAAAAAACACAAATATTAGCCGACATCTGGTAGTCGTGCAAACGTGAAATAGACGAATTTTATGATAAACAATCAAGATCCAACAAAAATTCTGAAAATTTTAAAACTGAAAGTTCATTTGATAAGATAACATATATAAAAAATATAACACAACTCTTTACTTATTTAAATAGTAACTAATTTAATTTTGTACAATTTGATCAAACGAAATGTAAATCTCTTCACAAGATAATGCACTTACAGAATGTCATCACTTGTTTTATATTTTTTAATTTAATTTTTGCAATTACGAATACCTAAACTTGAAAAACAGAGAAAAAAATCATACTTTTCCAAGTTTACCCATCAATACTCATAAGATATAAGTTTGAACAAAGTGTTTATGTATACCGTTTAAAGGTTAATCTCTCGCTTTCTAAAATAGTTTGGATTTTTAAAACAGGTTAAAACATTTTTTTGGTAATCAATGATTTTGTATGAAAGATAAAAAAAAAAACAGTTTTTGTCAAATACAACAAGTTTGGAAGGGTTCGAGAAATGTAAAAAAAAATACTCGCGTGTATTTTC
This sequence comes from Sarcophaga bullata, assembly GCA_005959815.1. NCBI lineage: Eukaryota > Metazoa > Arthropoda > Insecta > Diptera > Sarcophagidae > Sarcophaga > Sarcophaga bullata. Next base: position 15,044 of record QOCX01003311.1, on the reverse strand, counting down.
ACTGTCGCACTGTGTTATTTGTTGGTTTTGATTAAAAAAAAGGAGAAGAAAAATGTGTAATTAAATGATATCTAGCTGCAATAAAAATGTTTTGTTAAGAACATCTAATAATTGTTATAAGACCGTGTTATTTATCCTGTATGGGCAAGTGTTTATTTTAACAATATTTTTTAAGTCTCTTCTTTAAATCATTTTAATTATCCATTAAAGTACTGGTGTGTACTTATTGTGCTTAATTCCCATTATAGTCGTAGACAAACAGTTATATTATGACGGATAATAAGAAAGTCATGCTCTGTATTTAGTTCCTAGAGTCATATATTTAATATAAACAACTTGAATATGCCATTATGTTATAAGAAGAAAAGAAGAAAAAAGAAAGAAATAAGGAAAACATACTGAAACAAAACTTAGATCAAAAAAAAAAAAAGAAAGGGAAAAGAAATTGAAAAATACAACTCGTAGCAATACAATGAGAGCAGTTATGTTCTCCGGACTAATAAGTTTAAAATTTTTTTTCTTTTTTTAAATTAAATATTAAAACCAGTCCCAGTATTCTAGCAAATACAGTGTTTTTAAAGAAAAAATAATTTTTTTTTTTATTTTTTTGTTCATGCCTTCTCTAAGCAAAAACTAAATTTAGATGATCAACTTGTAGTTGCGGCTCTTGTTGTTGCTGTTAAGGATAGAGGATGTTGATGATGATGATGATAATGACGATTTATATAGCAGTTTCTTTACCCCCCCCCCCCCCCCAAACTAGATTACGACATTCTTTCCTTCGCCAGTGACATGAATCCTTAAGATATTTCTCTTCTGGTTTCCTTTTTTCTCTTTTGTTTTTTATTGCGTTATGAGAGTACTTGTCCTTGTAATAGAAAAGGAAACAATGCCATTAAAAGTTGTTTGTACAAGTGGGATTTAGTTTTATTGTGTTAAAAAATTTTTTAATTACTTTTTTCGAGAAGTGCTTCCATCTCTTCTTCTCTCTCTCTCTCTCTGCACAAAAAATTGAAAGGACATCGATATTTTCAAAAAATATTTATTTTATAAATAGTTTTTTGTTGTAAATTTGTAGTCTTCTGATTGAATAATACATTTGACAATACGCTTACAAATAAAATAATATTCTCTAGAAAGTTACGAAGTCGTTTCTAAAGTGTATTTACAAAAGAACAGTTCTTTAAAATTATATTTTTTTACATTCGATTTACAACAACATACGCCAAAAGAGCAAATGATACAACATTTTCCTATAACAAGAGTTCAGAGGTCTTAAATGGCACGAGCTAAGTAGCCAGTGTTCGGACCACACTTGAAAGGAAAGTCAGATTAATGCTTAGCTGATTAACTCTTGGATTAATGCTTGCAAATCAACACAATGTTGGCTTTTTGATCATTTCGAAAACGCATGTAAATACATACATATATACACACACATACATACATAAATACACACACATAATTCTCACACTAGTTATGTCCGAATACTATGTTTCTGGTAGTCGATTTTCGAGTACTTTTTCCAATATTTCGTTGGGTATTTGAACAATGTTAGCTGTAGTGTGGTATACTATGGCTGGTTTATCCCCTAACATGAAAGACTTCAAGTATTCACATAAAAATAAATTGTACAAGTAGCTGGTTCAATAGGTTCTTGATCTTCTTCAAACTACAAGTCAAGGAAAGTCTAACTTTTCCAGTTTGACACGTTACTTGGTCCTCTGGTTGTAGTAAAGTTGCGATTTTCATTATTGTTTTAGCTTAAACATACATACATACATACATACATAATTGGCCATTACAACCCTTCAAAATTACGGCCTAGCTTTCACACCTTATGTTGTGTGTGTTAATTTTATACATGAGTGGTGGAACCTACAGTTTAAGGTCGACTCCGAACGACAGATTTTTGGAGAAAACTTTTCATGGCAATTTTATTTACTCTCAGAGTTTTTGGCAGAAATCTGCTGAGAGGAAGCCGCCGAAGAAATATTTTTTTTTTCATTTTTCGTTTTTGATGTCTGATCGGGGATTCGAACCCTGGCCTTTCGTTAATAAGTCAACACACTACCTACTAGACTACGGCGATTTGAGCCCATAACTCGCAATAAACAGTGATTTTTTCGAGAGCCTAAAAGTGATTTTGAAAATATTTTTTGTTTCAGTATTAAACCTGCACGTATTTAACTGGCCATTATAACACTTTAACCAGGATTATGACTCAGCTTCTCACACCATCCATTTTTATTGTTGTTATAAAGAGGTGGCGATCATACGATCTATTGTACTTCTCTCGTGCTCTATAGCGTATCTCTATATTATACCATCCAAGCCTATTGCTCTGACAACTTTCAGTATGTTGCTCGCTCTCAACAACAACAATTCTCTGATTAGCAACTGGTATGCACACTGTAATACCTCACATGTTAATGCCTCAAATGTTTCTCATTCTTGATCACCATCGAGAACCTACATATTGAATTCCCATGCAACCCATGTTGTCTAGAGATCCATGGTACCCATTCAAATATCTCACATCCTTCTATTGTAATCCCAAAATTTCTCCAAGTATTTTTATGAACTTTGGAAGACCTAACGATTTTACACTCCAAACTCATTACACCAGGCTATTGGTAGCGTATCAACAGAGGATAGGCTACGCGTCATATATTTATTAGGAATGCCAATAGTTTCTATATGCCACTTTATACTACTTCTGTTCCCGAAAATTCCCTTCTGTTCCGAAATTTTGTACTGAAAATGATGCAAAACCCCTTTTTGACTCTCTCCGGTGCATATACTGTGATACAATCTGCTCTTCATGTTGCTACAAGCTATAAATATAGCGGCTACTATCGATTATCCTCAACACTTTCTGGAAAGTGTGTACACAATGGCAGTCTTTTCTATTCATTCCTCTTACTGACATCACCATCCTGTATTCATTGTTCCGAAGGGCTTTATAAACTCCTTTAATGCCCGCTAAAGATTCCATGACTTTATAAACGTTCGTAAACGTATCTCGCGTTAGGTTTCACATTACAATCCTGCCTATGCTCGTTTCGCTTTTTCCAAACCTACGAATTTCGATTCCTGAGTGAAGATGGCTTTGCCATCAGTTCGTTTCTTTCTCTCTCACCCTTGTCTCTCGGCACAGCTACAATTTAAAGGCATTTGGTATTGCAGCATTATCTTTGAGCTCATACTGATTCTCCATGCATTTGCTCGTTGAAATACTTTGTATATTATAACCTAACGTTTCCCTATAGTTTCAAATTAGTTTTCTTTTGATTTATAAATGTAAGAGAAGTGGGCATAGTCTGTTAGTGTATTAGCTTATAAGACCTGGATGTAGTGGTTTAACCCCTGACTATGATGAAATATTTCTTCGGCAACTTCTTCTCAGCAGATTTGTAGGGCAAATAAGAATTGCCATGAAAAAATTTCTTAAAAATCTAACGTTCGCAGGTCGACTATAAAACTTTAAACACACATAAATGGGTGTGAGAAGCTAGGTCGTAATGCTGACTGAAGGGTTGCAATGACCAAATAAGGTGTCGTAATTTCTATGTATCCTAGCGAGAATTCTTGTTGTGTTGTGGATTCGATAAATTATTTAAAAAGATGAAACTGGTTGAATGCTTTTTATTCATACTTCTCACACAGCCCTCGTGCTTTAAAAAGCTTTCTTTTTTCTGCTGTGCTTCTTTTAAAAAGTATTAAAAATTTGTACTGAAAACTTGTGCTTTGTATCGGTTATTGTGGTCAGGTAGCTTTTGTTTTTCTTACAAATTTCTGGCAAACACGCTCACTCACATTCTCTTCAAATTGGGAAAATGGCAGAGATTTAGTTTCACAAAAACAAAAACTTTTTTTTTATTGTTTAGAAAAGAAAAAATTTTTAATTAGAAAATAAAGAAAAAAAAAAGAAAGCGAAGAACAAAAAACGAACACAATAAAAACAAGAACTGATTAATTGAAATACTGAAAACGTATGTTTTTGTTTTTGTTTTTGTTCGTTTTATTTTCAAATTAAAAGTTTAAAAGTCACAAGAAATTAAAAAAAATATTTATGAGACTACACTGTTCAACAAGATATGCTTGATTAAGAAAGTTTTATTATACAATACGCATGAGATGTCATCTTCATTAATTTTAGAAAAAATCTTGTTTGAATGTTGACTTTTTAAACTATCCGTCCGTAGAAAAGAAAAATTAAATTTTCTTTAAAAGAAATACCAATTGAAACAGGAACAGGAACAGGAATAGCAGCTATTCGTGTTGAACATTTCCGTTTTTAAAAAAATAGCGCGCACCAACAAAACAAAGTGCCGGACGTTACGGCCTGTTTGTAACTGTCCAACATCGTTTACGCATAAAACCACCACAATAGTAACTTGAGCTTAAGGTTGCCAAAAAAAAAAAAAAAAAAAAAACTGCAACTAAATCGACACAATACAACTGCAACATACAGTTTAAAGTGTACTGCTACTGCACTACTGCAATTGGAGCTATGTATTGGTAAAAATAACAACACGAATAACAAAGATTTTGTGTGAACCAAACAATGTATGGCGTGTTCAACTGACCATTTGCAACCACTTTTGCCGTAAAGGCACAAACAATATTTCAAAGGATTTTCAAAATTTCTGGCAATTTTTCTCTTATCACTTCTAAGCAATGGGCTAAGCAGCACGACAACAAAAAAAAAACTCAAACAAATCCTGCAACTGGTTTCGAACAAAACGGAACGCATTTTTAATGTTATTATTTCCCCTTTTTCTCTTGTTGTTGTTGTGTGTTCCACTTTTTTTTTTTTTTTTTATTGTTAAGAGAAAATGTTTCGTTTAAGAGGTACTGCATACGTTGCAAATCCATGCAATGCAGAAGGTATTTTGTTAAGTGCTGTTATAACAGAACATTCTAGGAATTCCAACGAATAGTTGGCAACCATATTGGATACACCATATACCACCATATGTGATGTGTAATGAACACCACAATGTAAAACAGCAAATAACGCGTAACAGTCGACAAGGCAGACAACATTAGTTACAACATAGTAGCCTGCTTACAATGTAAATTTGACGGCATTGAGACTACATGATGCCTAAAACTAAACTAAACTATGTAAACGAAACCAGACCAACCAGAGGGATAGTTCATGATATTGAATTACGTCTTCCAGAGAGCATCATCGAAAATATTCATTGACGGTTGCAAATCATACACCAAAGTCGGATGTGGAATCTGTTCGTAACATTTAAATCTTGGATTATGTTTCGAACTACGCGATACAATACATAATTTGTAGTTACAACCCTTGAGTCAGGATTACAACTTAGCTTCTCACATTACTTATCTACAGAGAGGGAATGATAAGATACAGAGTTGGATAAATTTCACTAGTTCAATGAACGATCGATCAGATCTACTACGGTACATCCAAGCAAATTCTTCCGAAAATATTAGCGTTGTGTGCGAGAGTGAGCAGGAACTTGACAAGAACTTGACCTTTCGCAGAACGCTACTTTACGTATTTACAAAATGCATCTGAACCAAGAAATGATGGTACTGACCAACTTCTTCGATGAGTTCCATGGAATTCGGTCAGTACAGGAACTTCCTGTGGCATAACAACGGTCCACTATATGTGCTTAAGTGAGCTTTGGTATCAAAGCTACCGCTTCAGCCTTATTTAACCTAACCTAACACGGGTAATGTTAGCAGTTAGCCAGCTTACTGAAGAAGTCTAATGGCCAATAAAGTATGTTTTGAGGATTTTGTATTGGTGATGTCGTTGATCCATATTTCTTAAAAAAAGTGGGGTCATGATTGTCGGCAGCGAGCTTTATGGGTTAATGATTTATCAATTTCTTTTGACTTGATTTTGATTATCTGAAAACCAACAACATTTGATTTCAACAGGACGATGCTACGGTGACACACAGATCATGTCACAGTATTCTGCGTGATTTCTGGATGATTCGAAGGCATGATTTGTTGATCAAGTGGAAGTGAGCTGGATTGGCCACTGAGATCGTAGGATTAGACCACATTAGGCTTTTTCTTGTGTGGTTTTCTTAAGCTACATAAGCTTAAATAAACTACAAACACCAGCGTTTGCCAAGGCCAACATTACCCATGTCAGCACACAAATAAACGCTTCGAGACGTAGAAAATTGGACATTTAGGATGATTTTTAGAACGATCGCGGTGGCCAGCCCACTTTACGTCCACATAATGAACATTACCATGCCTTCGAATTATCCAGATATCACCGCAGAATACTGTGACATGATCTGTGTGGCACCGTAGCATTATATTGATTTTCAAATCATTAAAGTCAAGTCAAAAGGAATTGACATGTTCATATCCTCTCTCCCTCTGTTAAAATTGGCCACCTTGGCAAAACTTCTTTCGAAACGCCAATGAGGTATATTGCTCCATTGCCAAACATAGTTGGCTTGATAGGAGACATATCAACCAAACTTGATTACAATGTCCTCTTCGATCACGACCATGGTGTTATGAGAAGACAAGCGAAAAGACTTCAACTTCCATGAAACGACTATTGACGAGGTTGCGGGCCTGCTGAGGAGAAGGAGACTGCTTTTTACTTTCTTTGTCAATGCTCATCTCTTGTAAGGTAAACATTTAGGTTATTTGCTTCGATTCCACGTTAACTTAGTGGAATTAACATCCATTGACATCTTGGATATGGTTTCGTTTATTAAACGAATTATTGATCGTCAAAATTAAACGTAAACAATTTATAAAAAAAATCGTTTTCTACTTTGCTTAGCTACATGTTTGGCTACGTGTTGCGCTACATGTTAAGCAACATGTATACTGGCCTATACATTGAAATTTAATTTCTTAGAAATTTCTAATCTTTGTATGTTTTTATAATACAAACCAAGAAAAAAAATATATTTCAGAGAAGCTCTCTGCTGCTCTTGGACTGAAATAAAACCCGATAACAAAAATCTTTCACTGCAGAGTTTTTTAAGGTTTTCAAACAAACTCCCATAATTGTACTGAAATTGAAAATAAAACTTTTACTTTTGCAGTTCACACAATAAAGTGGGTTTCAATTTCATTTTTTGTTTTTTTCTCTTTTTCTTTTTTTAATAAATACACCAGATTTATATACATATGTACTGTATATACGTATGTATGTATATTAGATTTATTTTTATAAATATTTTATATTTTAAATGCAGAAGCTATTGCCAAAAGGCAAATTTCTGCATTAAAATTGCCAAAAAAAAAAAAAAATAAAAGCTCCATTCAAATGCATTCACATGCAAACAAAGTAATTCAATTCGGTTTCAAAGAAATTTTTATGGAAAAATATTTGTAGCATTACAAAATGAAATTTACAACAAAAAAAAAATGGCAAACTTACTTGATATTGTAGATTTGTATACCAAAGAATATAAAAAAAGAAAAAAGAAATAAAAAATCTAGAAAGGATGTCTAAAAATCTAAATGAAATTTTATTGGAAGAAAAATTTTGAAATAAACTTTTACTGGAATGAGCAACAATACCCAGAGAGAATAATTGTTGATGGCAGACATAATAAAATTATATACATTACAGTGTACATACATACGTATAAATTTCTTCATCTTGTTATTTATTTTGCTTGAATTAATTTCGTTAAACAAGATTATTCAGCTAAGTAGGTAAATGATATACTATAACAGGCCTTAGGATGATAGCTAGATCGTGTGCAGATTCATAGAAAAAACTGCCTCTCCCAAACACGCAGTCGTCGTTGTGTAGTTAGTAGCGTTTGGCTTATTTGAAGTGAGGTCACGGTTCAATTCCAGGTCAAACATCTCCCACAAAACGAAATTTGTATTGAAAAATATTTTTTCGGGGACTTCCTCTCAGCAGAGTTCTGGGAGAATGAAATTGCCATGAAAAGTTTTTCCAAAATCTGTCGTTCGGACTTGACTTTAAGTTGTAGATGCCACCACTCATGGATAAAACGAACACGCATAGCTTATGTTGTGTGAGCAGCTAGAGTGTAATCCTGGCTGAAGTGTTAAACATGTATTCGCTGTAATAGTAGAAACAGAATGAGAAGAAGCCTTAGATGAAGTATCTTTTTGATCTTTTCAAATGTCGGCTGTCACCCACAAATCTTGAGACAACATATGATAATCACCATAGAATCCACCTTAGGATCCTAAGCCAATTGGCACTAATCTCGACTGTCAATAATTATGCAAAAGAAAATGGCCAGAAAAGTAGTTGTATTGTATGAGGCCAAAAACGAAGCTTCATTTGGTTTATTTGATGCAGGTTTTACGCCTCCAACATTTCATTCCATTATGATCGAGAATAAATTTCACATGATGACCAGTGTTCCCTGCTTTAATGTTATTTGCCGCCGAGACAATAAAAAGTAGCGAGATGTGGAACAAATGGGAGCCGCATGTTCACCACCATGCCCAGTTCGTTCAAATGTTTTGTCACTCAAAACCAATAACGTCTGTTCTGAAGTGCAGGTCCTCGCATAAAAAGTGTTGTAGAGATTTCATTTCCTCCACATCATGCAGTTTTTTGTAGTAATCCTAGCCTGAACCTAAAAATGAGCCTGTCCAGCATAACTGCTAATAAAACAGGGTTCCGTGAGAATTTCTGTTAGAATGTGAATCGTTCTCTTGTCGAACTCTTAGCTGGACACAGCAGTTTTGAAATACTGCAACCAGGCATGTTGGACCACTCACAGTTTGCTGAATTCCCTTTCCTTTCCCCCCTATGTCACAGTGGCCCGGAACCACGTAGGGGTGTGTATTGCGTCGATGTAGAGGAACCATGCAACTGCTTACGGCCTTTTATTTGTCGAGATTAAATATCTAGAGCTTTGATTGCTGCTAAACTGTCTGCCCACATTACCAAGTTCGAAGTATCAACCATACTTAAAATATCTGCTCTTGAAATGCACAGGCGTAGTAAACTATTATGATTCGTTTAGTGCCAGTTTATCATAGTAGAACTTAGATACAGCATCACATACTATTTTGGAGCCATCGTTGATGATCGTTATACACCGATGACAGTTTCAGCAACCCATTCTTTCCGTGTTGACGGTTAGATTTTGTATGTTCGTCCGAAAACAGCCTTTGGTAGCATGTAGTCACATCTGAAACCCAGGCGATTTGTTTCTAATTCATGTTGTATTGAAACGTGACATAGCGTATATGGCCGAAACATATCTGAAACCTAAAGCCTCAGTTCCATTAGCCACGTTTTGGAGGAGTTATCCAATGGTTATAGAGATAAGATGACGTTGAGGCCACTTTAGGGTGTGGTGGTCAGAGCATTCGAGATGTCATTTCTATAGCTTGTTCAGCGTAGAGGGATGGGTCATCCGTCATATGGCCTTCTTCCTAATAATGGCCCGTAGGAGCAGGATACAAGCAGTGAGGGATACAAGGGAGGGATACACTTGATCAATTGCGAAAGTGATAGGTGATCTGTTTCAACCATACGTGCAGCTTGTTCAATTGTAAAAATATTCTTTTGAAATATGCAGGCTTATGGTAATCTTTATCAAAATAGACTTCAGATCCATGACAGCTGCAGCAACTCATTCTTATCGTGTTGGCGGTTAGAGTTTTGTATGTTCGTTCGAAAACAGCACTTGGTACCATGTAGTCACATCTGAAATCCGGGCGAATCCAGGTTCTACTTCATGCAGTATTGAAGCATGGCCTTAATATATTTGAGAACTTAAGCCTCCGTGCAGCAATAACAGCCATGTTTCGGAGGAAGTAGAGACAAGATGACCTCAAGGCCAGCCTATGGTATGGACTTCAAAGAATCCTTGATGCAAAAGCATGCCAACCTCTATACCTTGTTCAGTGTAGTGAGATAGATCATAATGTCCCTTAGGAGAGTATAGGCCGCACAACTGTTTTACACCAGCAGTGGAGGATACGAAGCTTCCAGCTCTATCTACTTCCAAACATCCTTTTACAAACGAACAAGTCATTCATTGCCTTCTTCATCCTTCTCTCTGCGTTTCTCCTGTGAAATTGTAGGTCTTTATGGAAGTAAATATTTTTTGTAAAGATTTTAAAGATATCCGGTATCTCAGTATTTAATGCTGAGCTAACGATTGTAAATTTTTATTGTGCCTGAGGTGGTGCCTGAGGTGGTACCTGAGGTATTGTTTTAAACTTTGCTTCTATTGTTACGAATCATTTTATGAAACATAATGCAACAAAAGGAAGGATATGTATTGTTGTATATGCGTATGTATAAGATAAAAAGATTAATTAATAATGATTTATTTTATAAAATTTATTGCGCATATGAGTTATCTTATCAAAGTACATATTTAATCTTGTTTAATTTAAACAAAGAAACAAAAACAAAAAAAATCAAAAGATGGAAAATGTAGAAAGGCAATCAAACATAAAAAACTTTTTTTTTTATTTAATGAATAATAAAATAAATGATTTATGATCACAAAAGGAATACGCCAATGGCCACTATGTATTTGATTAAAACGAAAGATTTATAAAAGCATTGTCGACTAACTTCTGAACGAAACATGCGTATTTCAATATAAAAATTTATTTTCACGATAAAATTTTTCTTTTTGTTTTAATTTTTACTTTAACGAGTTTAAAAATTAAATTTTTCTTTAACAAAAAAGAAAAGAAAAACAAAATTTAAACCATAACTGAATATCATAAAATTCCAGCATAATAGCAAATTCATGCGATATTTTATTAAAAAAACATTCCCTCTCTGACATTTAATGTGCAAAAAGCATTTTCATGTTCGCTAAATGGAGAAAAACAAAGAAAAAATAATACTCCGAGTATATAAAAATTCTTTTTTTTAGAACATTGTCTCAATAAGGACTGAGAATACAAAACAATTAAAATTATTCAGCGGCAGAAAGGTTTGTCTACATTACACTTGTACTTTTAATAGGCATGTATCCAGAGATCAGCAATGAATCACTTTTTCGCTACTCATAAGTACTCAAGAAATTTTAAGTAAGAGGGAGTCAACAATATTGAAATTTAATTACTCTGACTCACTCGTACTCACTACAACGTTGATTTATAAGGACAAGTTGCATTGAGTATACCTACAACGTTGACATCGAACTCATTACCATTCGAAGTATGTTTGATTCATACTCCTACTCGTTTAGGTTCAGAAATTTAGAAAAATACTTATGATACTCATAAAGGATTCGAATAACTCGAATCATTCATCAAAATTGACAGTCTTAGTTATCGTTGCATTTACAACAAAAGAAAAAAGACACACAAGCAAAAAACACAGAGCAGCAAACAGAGCAACCGCACATCCTTCTAGTGAGTATTGTAGTGTTCGTACGCGATTCATACTTATTATGTGTTTTATATGCTGTTTTCTTGTATATCTTGAGTCATGGAGAGTAGAAATCAACAACATCAAGCGTAGTGTTAAGTATGAGTATGATGAGTAATTCAAACTTTGAATATGAGTAGTATGAGTATGATATTAAAATAAGTATGAATGCCTATAAGTAGCAGAAATTATGAGCATGATTCGAATCTACTCATCTTTTTGAATACTTATTGCTGAGCTCTGGTTAGTATGGAAAACACAAACAAAATTGAGAGCGTATGTTTTCCATACAAATAGAGGAACGTCTTTAACCATTCGTCTTACAGAAGTAGGCCATAAGTTTATAAATTTAAGAAAACTACTTATAAAACTCTTCATCTCTACTGATAACATATTACAACTACGAACTCTCACTACAAAATTAGCAGGCTTTCTTTCTTTAATGCCAGTAAAACATTTATTCCAGACATAGAGTGCAATTCCAAAGCCCCAAATTATTGTTACTATAGAGTCCCTCATAATCGTTAGATATCATAGCTCTTTCATAAGATTTTTAAAGCAGTATCTGGCGACCAAGAATATTCCTTGTAGAGTATGGTGATGACAGTGTTTCCCTTTTTTCCTACAACAAACTCAAGTACCACTGAACAAGTATGTGCCACAAAGTGTTTTGCCACGTTTACTGAAGTTTCCTCGTTTCATATAGTGGCCATCAAATGATCAATGATAAACGACAGCAAAACCTTTAAAATTTGTCAAGCTATATAGTTTGACTTTTCTGAAACATTTTTTTTCGGTTGGACTTTTATTGCAGTGCTTAAGGTCTACAATTTGTTCTGCATAAGAAACTTTTTAGCATCTTAACTTTTTATGTCGAGTATATTCGTCATAGTAAAATGAATTTTTTCGCATAATGACGAGTATGCTCGACTTGAAAAAAAATCTCATTCGTTTATTATTCAACTGATTTAATGGGTTCTTTTCCCCTGAGAAAAATCAAAAAAAGGTATTTTAAGAAATTTATATTTACAACATTCATTAGTTTAGCCTAAGCTTGTATTAATCTGAATTAACAAGTACCGTTAAAAACTTGTATTTAATAAAAATTTATTCTTAAAAATCTTGTGTATAAAATATTTATTTTCTAAAAACCAATAAAACAACCTTTGATTGCTTACTTTACAGGCAAAAACAGTTTATTCTCTTTATAACGAGTATACTCGTCAATGCTGGAAAATAACTCAGCGAGCAGTAAAGCTTTTTTTGAAGTAAAATTAAACTGCTAAAGCACAGCACGTGCCAACAATTACATACACACGTACATAATTGGTCATTATAAGCCTTCAGTTAGGGTTACGCATAGCTTTTCACACTATTTATGTTGTGTGTGTTAATTTTATACATTAGCGGTTGACTTAGGTCTACAGATTTGTGAAAATCTTTTCATAGAGACAGAAACAGAATTTAAACAAATCGATTAATTATGTTACACCTTATTTATTAATCTTACCTTTTGGAACCTACCTCGTACATAATGCTTAGTTTAATTTTCAAATTTTTCAAAATTCACCAGAACCATAAGTTCAAGTAGCCATTATAAATTTAGAAACATGTTGCCATAATTATTATGATGTACTGTGCATTATAATCTGCTTTCTATTATTGTGATTGGTCACATTGTGTGTAACTGTTGTTGTTACTGCCATTGCTACATTGCATCTCAAACTGTTTAAATATAAAAAAAAAAGAAAGAAGAAGAAGAAGAAGAAAAAAAGAGGTGTGGTAAATAATGCTTAGCCAAGCAACCAACCAACCAACCAACCAACACATATTAAAAATGGTTGACATTTTGTTTTTGTTTTTGTTTTTGTTTTTTATTTAATTCACCTAATTTACTGGTAAGCAGCCATAACAAGATTAATTTTAAATTTTAAAATTTATTTTTTATATTTATTTATACGCTTTCATTTAGACATTGAAACGTGATTTAATTATTCATGGGATATTTATTATTTAAGGTTTCTTTTATTGCATGTGTGAGAGACATATGTATGTATGTATGTGAGGCCAAACATATTTTATATGCAAAAATAATTGGTTTTCAAATAACTTGAATACGATATTTGAAGTAAATTTAAAAATAATTATGTTTGTCATATTATGAGGGTAACTGGAGAAGCATCAAAAAATCAATTTAAATTCCACTGCTTTACTCATATAGCGCTTCCTATCTTCAAATTTAAATAACACAAGGTAAGATTAGGTTAACGGGTGGCTTACCTTACACAGGCAGGTTTACTCTGTGGCCCATATGTAATCCAGTGTAGGGTAAGATGCCTTGTTGTGGTCACTTAGTGTTGAGTTTTAACCACTCCGAGCTTTGGATAAGATCAGCTAGTTCCCTTAGTGGCATGTTCGTACAGATCTTCAAACATTCTGTCACCCAATGAACCGATCTCGTCTAGTTGTACCGATTCCGTTTCTTCCACATCCAGTCAGCTTCTGATGTAATCCTGGTAAAGTAGACCCAGCTTGTCTGCTTAACTGTCAATACCACATTGTCCCATTACAATTCTTGTTTGAGTGCGAGCTGATCTCTTGTCGTACTCCAGTAGTTCACTGGTTTTCCTTCTGTCCACTGCTAAATACAGCAGTTTTGAAATACGGTAACCAATTATGTTGGACCACCAACGATTAGTTTAATTCCATGCTGCTTTGTTCAATTTGAAAAAGTATTTTTATAAGATCTTCTTATTCGTGTCTTCCTCAGACATCTACGATCCCTTTCGTACCAATTCAACTGCCTGTTTGTTTTCTTCTATCCTACAGTGGCCTGAAAAACAGTAAAGGCGGTTGTTGTGCCGACGTAAATATATGTGCGACCGTAAATATAATGTTGCTAAGAGTACTTCCTGAAGCCCTTCTTATTGGACGATATGGGATCCCAGCGTTTCTGATTGCTGTTGGACTGATTCCACAAATTTTATGTTCGAAGGAGTAGGGCACCCGGTTGGCACATGAATATGTGCACACTTTATCAATAGCAAAAAGTTCGCGCCTGAAATACCGCTGGCCTGCGTTAGGTAATATATATGGACTGTTTAGTACCATTTATGGAATGAAGGACTGCCAATTCCAGTCTTGACACATTCCATTTTTACAGCCAGTCAGTGCCAGGCAAATTAGTATCACCCGTCACGCCAATGACAGCCTGGTCCCACGCAAGCCCCATACTTATCGGGTGGGAAGCGGGAGTTTTTTGTATGTTCATTTGAAAAACAGTCTCTGGTACCATGTGAGCACAGCAACAAACCCATGTTCATTTTATTTCATGCAGCATCAAAACGTCCTTTCCGTACGAATTGAGAACTTAGACTCAGTGCTGTGCTAGTAAGGAGACGTTTTGGGAGGAAGTTGTCCACATGGTGTGTGTGAAGTCGTTGTAGTCAGTAGGTAGTATGTTAGCTTATTCGACATATGGCTACAGTTCAGACATCTCGAACAAAGCGAAATACGAACAAATACTTCTTCGGCGACATCCCCTCAACAGATTTAAATAAAATTGCCATGCAATGTTTCTCAAAAATCTGTCATTCGGAGTCGACTTTAAACTGTTGGTTCCGCCACTTATGAGTAGAATTAACGCACATAACACAAGTGTTCGTAA
>QOCX01003310.1:0-17687 GCA_005959815.1 Sarcophaga bullata | reverse complement strand
AGTCGCCTTAATCGTACCAAGAAATGTGAAAAGATTTGAAAGTAATACAGACGCGTTCTGTCCTGTGCATCATGCCGATGTTAAGCATACATGCATGGTCATTACAACCCTTCAGTCAGGATTACGACTTAGCTTCTCATGCCCCTTATGCTGTCTGTGTTAACTTTATCCATGAACGACAGATTTTTTGATTTTCGTAGAAATGTTCTTTCCCTTTCGTTTTGTTGGAGCGATCTGACCTTAAGTTTACATCGTGGCCTCACGTCTAATAAGCCAACACTCTACCAACTAGACTACGATTAGGACACAGATTCTAAATGTCTTATCGTTCATTTTCCAGTCAAAAGGCCCTTGATATTCCTAGTCCACTTCTGAATTAACAAACGAAATCTCTCAAACCCAACTAGAGCTTAGATTGTGTCAAATTGTTTAGGTGAGTTTTCGCCTCACCCTGCCTTTCCCCAAACATTATTTTCTTTTCACGGAAAAGTTACAATATTTCAAAACAATTTCAGCGTTTTGGATATTCCTTCCTTTGTAAGCTTATCTGGCTTTTTATGGTTGTGAGTACACTACATTGAAGCCGTTGTGGTCTAGTAGGTAGTGTGTTGGCTTATTAGACGAAAGCCCAGGGTTCATATCCCCGGTCAGACATCAAAACTGACGGGTTGTAATGGCCAATTACGTATGTATGTATGTATGTATGAGTACATGACCTGGAATCTAACTGCGAGACACTTATTCCCTACCTATCTGATACAATCTACCCAGTTAGTCCCATACTCGTGTTAATCTCAAATAAACCGAGAGTTCGAATAACATTTTGTCGGTTAGATAGTGCTGCAAGATACCGTTCTTTGTATTTCCTGCCGAAGTTGAATTGAGCTTATCTTTATATGCCGATGACTTTCGCCTGAAGGTACTCTTGAGTTTCCTCATGGAAATATTTCACTCGGGGTCCAGAGTATAGCTTACCATTCCCAAACCACCATGAGACACGAATATAATTCGTAAAGGCTATACGATCTAAAAATGCAATTTACTTTACTTCGTTAATAAACGAACGACTATGTTCCATGCACTGAAGATCCTACTACAACAGATCAAATGCTGGCAGTAGTACGGAAGGAAATTTCTTCTCCCCCCCCATTTAAAACTCCAATGAAAATTTGCAAATATTGTCTGCTAATCTGCACAGTTTTTGCAAAAAGTTGCATTTAATTTCCATATCTTGCGACCGTAAAAAATATTAAGGCTTCCTTGGCCATAAATTCCGCTGCCTCAATATTTTGAATTTAAGCCAAGAAAACGAGCACACCTAGATGTCCCCCTCACCCTATGTAGCAGGCAAAGTGCTGAAGGTTAAAGTTTTGTAAGTTCATGACTGAAATTTATTTCGTTTTTCTTTTCATATTCGCCGTTGCTGTTGTTATTGTGTTTTATTGCAACATTTTGCAAATTAAAGAAAAAAAAAGCCCTGCGTACTTGACTATGGGTGAATACAATTAATTTCAATTCATATATTATATAATATATTTTATATATTATAATATATTATAAGCAACTACATGGCGATTATAATATTAATAAATCATCAGTCATAAAAATATTTTTAGACGCGAATCAGAAAAAAAAAAAAAATGTTCTTTTCTTTTATCTTTCTTGAATTGTTGTTGTTTTGTTGTTTTAATGTTGTTGTTAGAGTTCTGTTATATAGAATTTTTACTTTAGCATTGAACAGAGAGCGACAAAAACTAAAATGAAACAGAAAATCCATCATTTATGCCTTGATGGAGACCGTATGGCTTAAAACAACAGCAGCCATGACATGTGGGAATACTTGGCTAAAAATTCTTTCTGGTTTTTTGCTATCAAAGAACACAGTGTGCTCCATATAATTAACGTTCCAGTTTCTTTGTTAAATGCGGACACAAAATTTGTTCACATGAATTTTGAATTGAAAACTCTTCCTAGTTGCCCGGAATGGTTACCTAAGAAGGATATTTTCATGATGCCTATTCCGTAGTTAGTATAATTATTGTGGTAAAGATATGCCTTAGTCCTGCTACCCTACAATCTATTGTTCTCCCCTTATACTTTATAGGGTTTTCCTATAATGTTTCATTCAAGTATATTGTCTTGACAAACCTCATGATGCTGTTCGGTGTCAGCAATGACAATTCTCTGCCAAGTATCTGGTATGCACCCGCTTCCCTACCTTCTCTCCCTTTGCCATCCCTCATCATCGTCGTAGATTATCGTTAGATTATCGTTAACTAACCGGTGTGGCCTAACATTGTATGAGCCCATTGACCTAATAGCCGGGCAACATTAGTTTAAGCCAGGTGGTAGACCTTCCGAGAAGGTTCCACTTAAGCAGGAGGGTCTGTTACGCATTAATGCAACTTAGAAGGAAACATCTTGGTGCATACCATAATTAGGAGGTTCAGTTTAGAGGACGTGTACTAGGTACTTGTACCCACAGGTCATTTGACCATTGTACACAACGTCCTTAAGAAAGGATGGACAGGGGAGTAATGGAAAAAGAGGAGAAAGGTAGGGAATGGTGAATAGGAAGCAGTGGAACTAACACGAACAACAAACAGAAAAAATAGACAAAGCGGAACGCGGACGCGACTACACTAATGACCTCTCAGCCAGCTTAATCTAATAATGAATCTATGGAGAGCCTTGATGTCGACACTCGACACAGAATTCAAACCTTCAAAGAAGCCCTTGCCAAGGGTCTTCAATCTTAAGCTACTAAGGGCTGGACAGTTACAGAGGAGGTGTTCGATAGTTTCTAACTTCTCCTCATCGCAACATAATCTGGAATAATCCGCCTGGGATCTATTCCAGATCCCTGTCAGCGACCTGATCTCGCAGTGCCCCATAATAAAACCAGTAAGCAACCTTAAGCTAGCCTTATCTAAGCCCAGCAGCCAACCTGTTCTACCACTGTCTATATAAGGCCATAGACAATTAGAAACATAACAAACCGATCCATTCTGCTAACGCTTCTGCTCTTCCGCCCTAACCCATCCATTGATGAGGCCGTAGAGGTGGCAGACTAATAAATTGCCCTCAGAAAGTGAAACGAACCTAGCGAGCGCATCCGCCGCCTCATTATCGAGTATTCCTCTGTGGCCCGGAATCCAGCATAGACGGATACGGACTGGTCCAAATGTCCTCAGCGACTCCTTGCACTCGCGAACTGGCCGTGATTTGCACCAGACCAATGCAATGGCCTTTATGGCAGCCTGACTGTTAACGAAGATCGTGTAAGATTCCGAATCCGAGTTGTGAACCCACCAGCTATGGCCTCTATAGCCTTCAAGACTGCGAAAATCTCCGCCTGAAACATGCTACAGTCATCTTTCAACCTGAAGTGAAGTTCAAGACCGAATTCCCTACAGAAAACCCCAGCACCTGTAGCTCCACTTAATTTAGACCCATCCGTGAAGATGGGTATGTGGTTTTTTCCGAAGGCCCGTACCTAACCATCAGTAATGACGACGTTCAAAACTCTGGAGTGACGTATCGAGCGCTGTTTCAAGACATATAGTCCTTCGCCCTGCACACCGCTTAACATACAAATCCAGCCGTGTCAGGCAGAGCATAGTGTCAAGAGCATCCTGAGTGCAACTCTTCCTTACTCCAGTGATACGCAGGGAGGTAATCCTCTGTACCTTAACCCTGATTTTCCATTGAAAACTCTTATCCAAGGCACTCCACCACACAACACAGCCAAATTAATAACCAGTCCAGACGATCAGCCAGACTATACCCAGCTACTACCTATGAGTTCCCTACATTAACAAGATGATAACTAAAAGAAAGGATTAACGAACTAAAAAAAAAAAACTTGAAAAAAGTATTTCGTAGTTAAGGCTATAGCCAAAGACAACGATACCCTAACCCATGCCAGCTGAGATAAACAAATTGGGACACTTGGAGTGCTTTCCACTCAGGGAGAAGCTGGTTATGAACATGTTGGATTATGTGTGAATGTTACACAACTTTGTTTTATCTGCGTGTAAATAATAGAAAAACGCTAATGACAGACCCTATATTTAATAAAAAATTATTCAATTGCGGCTAAGGGAAAATGTATTCAAAAAGGATTTGAATTTGGCAGAGAGATATCAGCAGAAAATGAAAATTATTCACAATATAATAATTATTTATTCAACTGTTTAATGGCTTTTGTGAAGTTAATTAATTTAATAAGAATTAATAATAAAAAAAGAAGAATTAACTATTTCACAATTATTGTAAACAAAAACCGCACATACAGTTGCAGACTGACTCATAAGGCACTAAAACAGCTCAAAAAAATTATGGCTGGTAATTCTCAATTATTTTTTCCTCATTTTATCAAAACTCAGTGCAATTGAATTTGAAATGAAATTTAATTTTTTAATTTGAGTTTTTATAAATAAATTTAATAAACGACAATATAACAAATTAAAATCTTTAAAATGAAATCAAGAATCTGTGTGGTTTCTTTTTTTTCTACGTGCAACTATATTTATAGGCTTGTGATGGCCAAGAAAATTGTTCATATTTTGAAAAACGGTTTCCTTTTTTTTTTTGTTTATTTTTAAAGAAACATTTCTAAAAATAACACTAACTTACTAATTACATACCGTATGTGAATATTTTTATTCTCTGCCTATGCAGAAAAACTGATTACCGAAAATGCTTGTGGTGATCATAATTTCATTTGAATTTCAATTGTCTTGCAAAGATTTTTGTTTTGTTTTGTCTTAAGATTTATTCGTTTATTTCGGTTTGTTTATGAATATTTTTGCAATTTTTCTTTTTTTCAAATTCTTTTCAAAAATTTATTAAAAATATTTCAGAAGTTATTTATAATGAACAGTAGATGTCCAATATAAGGCACCAAGCTTATGTTCGCAAGCTTATAAGATGTTATGTTGGCTTGTTGCATCCCAACATCATGTGCAAACAGACCAGAGGTTGCAAGGACCAAAGCATTCATGTTGTAGGTTGGATCAGAACACTACTATGGAGGTCGAGCAGATTTTTGAAAAGATTAACTCAACGAAATTGCCTTATTCAAGATTATAGGGTGTTAGCTTATTAGACATCGGGCCACGATGCAAACCCCTGGTCAGCCATTTTCAACGAAACGAAATATGAACAAATATTTCGGCGGCAACTTCCTCTCAGCAGATTTCTGGCAAAAACTCTGAGAGTAAATGAGAGAGTACAATGAAAAAGTTTCTCAAAACATCTGTTGTTCGGAATCGACTTTAATCTGTAAATCTCTTTACTCATGTATAAAATTAACACCCGCAACATAAGTGCTATGAGAAGCTATAGGTTTGAGTCCTGACTAAAGGCTTGTAATGACCAATTATCCATGTATGTATGTAGGTAAGCAAGAGTGCTCACTGAAATGGAAAATAAAGAAAGGCAAGGACTCCATTCATACCAAATGGGTTTGAGGCAATCAATGTTTTTGAAAATTACAAAAGCTGAGCTCTGAGTCATGCAACAGATTATACAGCAATAAACCTGAGGTTAGTAATCGATCTTTTGACAGGCAATGTAGAATCAAAATAAACTTATTCAGAATAAGTTTGCTTCGAACTCAACATGTAGGTTCTGAGACAATGAGAATGAATAATTGGAATCAGCCCTGGCTTATGTGAGACATTAGTGGCATCGGAAAAGAAAAAAGCTTGGTTGCGTATTAGGTGCTAGGCTGGGAACTGGAATTGTTCGCACAGGCATGCTTCTTGATAGCCTTATCAAGGAAAGGCAATAGGCTTGGAGAAGACTTTTTTTCTTCAAAGTGAATTTTTACGATTTGGAAGCAGTGTTGTGACTCTAAACGATTCAGAATAACTTGAAATATTAACACAGTTTGATATTTTCAGTTGTCAAGACAGTAGTAATCGATAACGGTAATGCTAATGCAACTAAAAAGCATCGTTAGATTATTTTTATCTCACGGTTAGATAAATATGCGAGATTCCAGGCGTCTTATGAAGATATGACATAACATAGTATAAGGCCTTATACGTGAATCTGACCTAATTTTGGGCAGATTAGTTAAGGTTAGGTGGCAGATTCACCCAGAAGGGTATGGTTTCACTTAGACTTACCAGAGGTCTGTAAAGCATTAAGGCAACTTAGAAGGCAAACATCAGAGTGCTTATCAGGTGCTGAGCACAGAACTGGCATTGCTGTCACCGAACAGCAGCCAGAGGTTTGTCAGGACAATAGATTTTGAGGAAACATTAATGGAAGACCCCATAAAGTATGAGGGGATTTCAACATATTGTAAGGACACAATACTTAGGCCAACATTATCTTCTTTTGGACACTTTTTTTCAAGAGAATAAAGAGTTTTATCCTGGGGTTTTTCTGGTTTTAAACAATACATGTATGTATACCAGAGATCAGCAATGGATTACTTTTTCGCTACTCATAAGTGCTCATGAAATTTTGTGTATGAGTGAGTCTACAGTATTGAAATTTAACTATGTACTCTGATTGATACGTACTCACTACAAGTTTGACGTATAAGTACAGGTTGCAATGTTGATTTATAACTACAGGTTGCAATGAGTATGAGTACAACATTGACATCGAACTCATAACATTCGAAATATGTTTGATTCATACGCCTACTCATTCGGATTTGAATGATTCGAATCATTCATCAAAATTTACAGGCTTAGTTATTGTTGCATTTACAACAAAAGAGAAAAGACACACAAGCAAAAAACACAGAGCAGCAATGAGAGCAATCACAGAACCTTCTTGTGAGTACTGTAGTGTTCGTACGCGATTCATACTTATTTTGTGACTCTGGTATATGTTGAGTCATGGAGGTGTCGAAAACAACAACATCATGCGTAGTATTAAGTATGAGTGTGATGAGTACTTCAAACTTTGAATATGAATAGAAGAGGTTCCATGATATTGAAATAAGTATGAATGCGTGTAAGTATTAGAAAGTATGAGTATGATTCGAACCTACTCATCTTTTTGAATACTCATTGCTGACCTCTGATGTATACCTCCTGGCATGGTACATAATTGAATTAAATTGTATTGTGATGCATATTTCTAATCACATGCATGTGTCGTTCACTTCTTCATGCTACAATAGAAAATGTGTTGCATTGTTTAGCCAACTGTTTGATGGCTCATGTTGCATTAGTCAATGCAGCAGGCTTTAAAACAAAATTTGATTTTCGAGTTCCTTCTTTGTTAATAAAATTTCATTTCAAATATTTTTTAATGGAAACTAGAAAGGTTTTTAATAAAAAGCTTCTTAGCAAAGACCATAATGGACATTATGAAGGTAATTTTGTATTACTTTTAGGAAAATAAGCAAAGGAATTTAATAAAAAAAGATTATTTTATTACGAAAATAATATTTTCCTTTAATTAAGTGTTTTCACAAGGCTTCAGAAACTTATTCTGCCTCACTTGCCATGTAATTGTTGAAATTAAAAATTGTTACCCCATTTTGCCTTGTTGTTGGCATGAAACAATTCATGTTTGAAGTAATTGTTGTGGTTGGCATTGCTGTTGGTATCTTAATTGTTGTTTAAGTTCTCGCTAATTAATCTTGACGTTGTTTTTTTGTGCTGAAATTTGCAGAATTTCTACAAAAGAAAAACAAACTATTCGCATACTGCAGTTGTTGCTGAAAGGGAAATGTTGGGGTCAACCAAGCAAACAGTAGAGAACATAACTGCAGACGACAAAGCATGAGGGAATGCTTGCAAATGAAATTTTGTTTTTAAAAAAACTTCTTGTAGTCCAGCAAGCTTTCCTAGTGAATCTGAATTATCACTTGAACATTTGCTACCTATCTTTAGGGGCTATTTACATAAGTGGGCTGCTTATTTGATGTGGTTTGGACTCATTATTTTCAAACACTTTTGTTGTGTTCTTGTCGATCCTCCTTTGTATTACATTTTGGGATTTTCAATTTCGTATTTTGACTGTAGTTTGGTCCTTTACGATCTGCAGTTCTTGTTTTAAGATTTCTAAAAAAAAATTCTCGATTATGTGAGTAATAGAGCTTTCAATTCCTTCCAAATACTGCATCTTGGAGGCTCGCCAGTAACCAAACTACAATAGCTAGACAAACATTTGAACAAGTAGTCCTATTTGATGAACTAGTCTATGAGACAAGATTTTGTTGTGCCTATTTAAGCAAACCTTATTGTCCATTTCCTATAACCTATCTCTATCTATCTCGCTCTTCCGCTCTCTTTCTCTCCGTGGTTCAAACACCAGCCCAGACTTTCTCTCAGCAATCTTCTGGCAAAAACTCTGCGATAATTCTACTCTCATGGCCATGAAATGCCTCTCAAAAATTTGTCATTCGAAGTCAACATTAAGCTGTAGGGGTGCCGTCACTTATGGAAGAAATTAACACTCACAACGTGAGTGGTGTGAAAAGCTAGGTTTAATTCTATCTAAAGTTGTCGTCTATCAAAACCGATACAAGCTGTATTATTTAGAATGTTTTTGGCAGTATACTGTGGGATTTGTGGAGAAACTGGAAACATTTTACAAATTCATGAATTGCTCCCATCAAGCACTTTATCCTCTGAATTTAGAAAGCCGTAGGCACGTTGTTCAATTATAATATAAACGAGTTGTAGTATTAGTGAACCAAGAATTAGCTCCACTTCAGAGGTATGCCTGTCTAACTTATAAGTTTATTTGGATTTTCCATTTTATCAGTCTTTGCGAGTGCTTCAGTATTACCCTTAATGTCCCCGTGTTCTTGTTATCTCCTCCAAAGACTACGCATAGGTTAGGTTAGGTTGGAGTGGTAGTCTCTGATAACAAAAAGTTCACTTGAGCACACATAGCAGCCTGTTGTGACGCCACAGGTAAAGGCAGTAGTCCCTGTACTAACCAAGTTCTAATAAAGCCAGGGAAGAGGAAGAAGTTGGTAAGTGGTAAGGGCTGCACAACAAAAGCACGATTACCCGAATACGCCGAAAAACCAGTCAGAAAGTTTTATAAACGAAGCTATATCCTTGACGTCAATAGATGATAGCTCCGTTAAAGACTACGGATAGTATGGCAGAATTTTAGATGCGCTGTATAAACTCTGTAGTCGCCATAGTCTAGTAGGTAGTAGGTTGGCTTGTTAGGTGTGAGGCCTAGGTTCAAAAAACCCAGGTCAGAAAACTCCATCTGAAGGTAGATAAAATTGACATGAAAAGTTTCTCTAAAAAAAAAATCTGCCGTTCGGAATCGACTTTAATGTGTAGGTTCCACCACGCATGTTTAAAATTAACACAAACACAACATAAGTGATGTGAGAAACTAGGTTGCAGTCCTGACTAAAGGGTTGTAATTGTAATGATCAATGATAACTCTGTAGGTATCTAATGGCCGCTCGATATACTGCGATACTGGATTCGCACAACGGCACTCATTACTGTCATTATAGTCTCGATATCTGGGATCCATTGGTGAATAGTTTGAAAGTGTAAACAATTATCGTAATAGTTTGGGTATTTTCGTAAATTTTTTGTTTAAAAAATACTGAAAACCTTTAACGAAATCAAGTCTTTAAACGAATCAATGGCTCGTAAAAAATTTCACCCTCAATGATGTTTTCCTTTTAAATTCTTTATGCTTCACCCTCCAAATTCTTGGTAAATAAATTTCGTTTTCATTTCCTTTTTTTTTACTTTCTTAAGTGCCTTGAATATGATTGACTGTTGTTCCACTAGCAAAAAACATTATTTTTTGCAATAAAAACTGAAATTCAGTTTAAATTCAGAAGGTATTGGCCGTAAACGTTATTATTATTCAAGCGTTAAGAGAAAATATTTAAAATTTTTCATAGAAAAACACAAGAAATATGAAAACAAAAAAGTGATTCGAAGCTGAAATGGAATTTATTTGAAAATGGAAAATCAGGAAAATCAGGACTAATGAAGTAAAAAAAAAAATTAAAATTTCTTTCATTGGCAATAGAATTTCAAATGTTTTTCAAAGATTTTCTACAATTTCTTGCATTCGGTTTTGAGTGTGGAAATAAAATGTTAAATTTTCGAATTTAAATTAAATGCCAACGGAAATGCTAAAGTTTTTCCGCTTATTTGCTGACAGGAAATGTCAGTCACACTTAATTTATGACTTTAAATCGCTTTGACAGGCTCACGAAGTGAATAAAATTTACCTTCGCTTGGCTAATTGAGATTTTGTGGGTGATTAAATAACAGAAAGTAACTAAGAAATGTTTTTCGTTATTTAAAGAGAGCGAATAGAATTCTGATTTGTTCGTTACATACACACATACATACATAAATGGTGATTAGAACCCTTTAGTCAGGATTACAACCTAGTCCGTCACACCACTTAAGTTGTGTGCTTTAATTTTTATTGACGGTACCTACAGTTTAAAGTTGACTCCGAACGCCAGGTTCATTCTAAGAGATTTATCATTGCAGTTTTTATTTACTCTCACGATTATTGCTAGAAATCTGCTGAGAGGATGTCGCCGAAAACTATTTTGTTCATATTGTTGATATGATGTCTGAAACTGAGATTTGATACTGAGGACTCATGTCTAATAAGCAAAAACTCTACCTACTGGCTATCGGTATAGAACATTAACGCGAATTCTCAGATGCAAGGAACCAGATTGCAGTAGCATTGTTCTGCAACTGGTAGCCACCTAGAGGTCGATCAATACAGTATTACTATCCAATTTACCGCTCTGTGTGGAAACCCCTGTGTTACCAATGGCCCGTTTATCGTATAAAGCTTAACATAAGCTTTCCCCTTTCAATAGAATATTCTGGCCATTGCAACACTTCGTCAGGATTACTAACTAGTTTCTCACAACACTTAGTTTATGTGTGGTTAATTTTTATAACATGAGTGCGGGATTTACAGTTTTAAAAGTCCGTGACCTCCGAATGACAATTGTTTTCTGAGGAACCTTTTCATGGCTATTTAATTTATCCTCTCTGAGTTTTTGGCCAAAAAGCCCTCTCAGCTCAGTCAACGAAGAAATATTTTTTTCTTATTTCTGTCTGGGGTTTTGAAACATGGGCTCAAAACCAAATCTTTATACTTCGGATAACGGTATTACCCCGGTATTTAACACGATTCAACAGAGCATAGGAACCAGGTTGCCAGTTGCATGGTTCTGCAGCTGCTAGTCACCAGAGGTCGATCCCATGCCCAGTATTTACTGAATCATTACCATCTGGATAGCCACGCCTATGTATACCAATGGCCGGCTTACAGCTAAGTATAAGCTTTGCATAAGTATTCTGGGTCGTACTTGCGAAAATATTCTCTTCTACAAGTTTTAGAATCGATGATAATCTCCAGATATTTGACCGTTAAAGCAGTAACCAGTCTTAGTAAATTAATTCTATAGGATTTCTTTGGACTTACTTTACCACCCGAATGAAACATTTTAGAATTTCAATTTCACTAATTCAACAACTAGTTTCTCTGTATTTTTAAATTTCTCCATTAAAATTTCTGTCCACTCTGCCTCTGTCTCTTATCTATGGAATGCTAATTCGGCTTATGCATTGATTTCACTGAACCAATTATTTCATCTTCTAAAGGCAGTGTTTTCAAAAAGTTTAGTTTCCATGGAATGGTGCTGTTTTCCATACATTTTGATTAGTTTTTAGCACTTTACGCTCATCACACTTCCAATGTACTACAGAGAGAAGAGAGAGAGGATATTGATGAGAGGGAAAAGGGAGGTAGAGTAGAACTCAAAGGAATTCCCAAAACGTTCGTAATTTCATATGATAAACAACCAACACAATGTGACAGCAAAGTAAACAAACAAACAAACAATGAAATTATCTGACACTACAAAACGGATAATTTGCTAGACCTGGCAGAAAGGGGAAAGACCACCCAAAAGAGAGACATAACTACTTCAGAATATTAATCAGAGACAGAGATAGGAAAATCACTAAGAAGATGGTTAGACAGGACATGCAATCTGAGAATATGGAGTAAAATACAAAAAAATAGAAAGAATAAAATAGTAATAAAAATCAGAGCACGAGAGAGTTTCAAAAAGCCTATGCTGAATATGCATTTATGACGTCACAGAAAAGCTCTGTGTAACCTGCATACTCTAGGCTTTCCTTCACATTGATTCCGTTGAACTACAGTTAAACTTTACATTAGTATATGCATGTCTATGCATGTTTAAGTCATTATTCGTCCTTTTTTATATAAACATGACGTGTATCCACTTAATTATATGGAAGTCTAAGGAAAAAGGGTAATGAAAAATAACACTGAGAGTGTGCATGTAAAGTATTTAAATTGATTGGTAATCGAATCCCTAAATGTTATAATTGTTTGATGGGTTTTTTCTCTCTGTTTTGAAATTACTTTTACAAGAATATTGTCAACCTGTATTGAATTCCAAATAAAATGGCACTGGTATGCATAACCAGCCTTTATATCCTTGAAAGGCATTTAACAGAATATTAATGGGGCTGCGTATGTTCAAATATTGATTCGCTTACACATTAAACGTTTAGGTAGTATGTCGGCTTATTAGATGACAGATATCTCCAACATCAGACATTTCGAATATCAGACTTCTCGAACGTCAGACATCTCGAACATCAAACATGTCGAACAGCAGACATCTTGAACATCAGACATCCCGAACATCAGACATTTCGAACATCAGACATGTCGAACATCAGAAATATCGAACATTAGACATCTCGAACATCAGACATCTCGAACATCAGATATATCGAACATCAGACATATCGAACATCAGACTTCTCGAACGTCAGACATCTCGAACATCAAACATCTCGAACAGCAGACATCTTGAACATCAGACATCTCGAACATCAGACATGTCGAACATCAGAAATATCGAACATCAGACATCTCGAACATCAGATATATCGAACATCAGACATATCGAACATTAGACATATCGAACATCAGACATCTCGAACATCAAACATTTCAAACATCAGACATCTCGAACGTCAGACATCTCGAACATTAGACATCTCGAACGTCAGTAATCTCGAATATGTAAGTTCTGCCACTAATGCATAAAATTAACACCCACAACATGGGTGGTGTGAAAAGCGAAGTTATAATCCTAACTAGAGCGTTGTAATGACCAATTAAGCAAGTCAAATTACGTCTGTGAAACTGGGGATTTTTTCCTGAAAAACACTTGATTTAATCCTAACAAACGTAGCTTCAACGTCCGTCATTGTCCATTAATGGTATGGTTTGCTATGTCGGCGTAAGTGGATCATCTTTCTTTAATGTAGTCCTAGCACAAGAGTTGTAAGGTATTATTCTTTTATTTACGGCTGCCGCCGTAATCTCGTATACGGTTCAAATACCAGATCAGACATCAAAACGCAAATATTAAACAATTTCTTAGGCGAATTCCTCTCAGCAGATTTCTGGCAAAAATTCTGAAGCAAATAAAATTCTGATGAAAAGTATCTCGAAAGGTCTTTCGTAAGGGAAGCTAGGTCGCAATGCTGACTGAAGGGTTGTAATGGCCAATTATGTATGTATATATACGTGTTCTGATTGAACAGAATCTCTCTCTTATTTGCTGCAGCTGTTCGTGATTACTTGCCTTTAAATAGTCCAGTTGTAGACAGTGTGGATATGAATTAAGACTTTGTCCAGCGTAGAAATCCATGCCAATCCTACTAAACAACAGAAAAAGATTTTAACTTTCCTCCCCGTCAGTATGTTTTCCCATTAAACTTAAAATAAAAAAATCCTTCTCTATACTGTCATCATATTTGAATGAGTATCACTCTCACACTGTCCTTCCGTTTGTTATTAACTTTCCAATTAAAGCATATTGTTAACCACTTAATCACATCCTGTATTATCCTTTTTAAATTGCCAACAACACAGCCAGTAAATTAGTTTTCTCATCCAGGATATTCACGCTCTCATGTTCATCATCATCATCACTGTATTGTATTGTAGTGGTTATCATGATACGCGTATTTATTTATTGTCTTGTCTTCTTTCTCCTTCATCTATGTTCATCCCTTTTGGCTTTTGTTGCTGTTGTTGTTGTATTGTTTTAATTGCAATTGAAAATCAATTGAATTTTTATTTCATTTATCCATGGAGTTTATTGTTGGTTTTCCCTTTTTAATTAATCCCTTAAAGTGCACTCACTCAACGATTGTTTATCAACAGTATTGTGTTGCATGTTTTCGAAATTGATCCACGTGGTATGACGTAGCATTTCAACTCTATTCCACTGCATGTGTGGGTTGTATGCGTTGTCACGTTTTTAAACAACAACAACTTGACGTTTATAATTAACGTCATTGTTGTTGTCAATAAAACATTGTTTTGCCATTCTCATAGCCATTACAGGAGTAACAGAATATGAAAGAGTTTCAAAGAAGACCAGCGAATAACCTAACTTAGCAGATATAGTCGAGGCATGTTGGGTACTTTTGAAGCCGATTAACTCTAAGTTATCGGTGTTATTGAAGCGATCTGGCAGTTTTCCTCCACAAATATTATTGATGATCCAGAAATCGCCAATCATGTAAAATCTAAGACACACCAAGCTGGGAATGATGATCAGAAAGGTATCACATCAGTATAGCAGCAAGCTGTATGCATTCCTAGTAAATACATAGGTAGCTAGGTAGAGGTGTCTGTCTAGTCAAGAAGATGAGATGGACACACCTGGGCCTCATAAGGTCCATTGTGATATCACACTCCCGCATTTTTCCTATACTTGAAAAAATTTAAAGCTTTTTATGAAATCAAAATGTGCATTCCCAAAAGATCATTTAAAACGTCTGTGTAATAGACACCTTCCCCGACATGGATGGGGCGTGTACCCAACAGCTGGAAAACAGTTTCCTACTCTTCCTCGATTTTACGGCAACTGCAGTTGTCCTTCACTATGCCGCCAAGACCAATTACCAGAGTGATTGAGTTGGTTTAGTATGCGAGGGTGAAGTCGCCGTAGTCTAGTAGGTAGTGTGTTGGCTTAATAGACGTTAGGCCACGGTTCAAAACCCAGGTTAGATATCTTAAACGAAATGAAATACCAAAATTTCTTCTTCGTCTTCTTCTCAAAAGATTTTTGGCAAAAACTCTGAGAGAAAAAAAATAAAATTGCGAAGAAAAGTTTCTCAAAAATCTGTCTTTCGTAGTCGACTATAAACTGAAGGTCCCGCCACTCATGTATAAAACTAACTCACACAACATATGTGGTGTATGAAACTTGATGTCGTAACCCTAAGGGTTGTAATGTCCAATTATGTTATGTAGTATGCAAGGGTTTCTGCGTTCCAACCTCAGATCTGACATCTGGGAAAGAGAAAGAAAAACATATTTTTTAAGGCAACTTCCCGTCAACAGGCTTATGGCAAAATTGCCACAAAAATTTCAATAACGTGTTGCACCGAGTCAAAGTCAAACTGTAGGTCCCAGCACTTATTGATAAAATGAACACACACAACATGGGTGGTGTGAGAAGCTAGGTTGTAATCCTGACTAAAGGGTTAAAGGGCAAATAAAGCAAAGTTAGTACTAAGAATTCCAACCACAATGCGGGGCATACTCCTTCTATATAGCTTTAATCAGATATTTTGTATTATCCTGGCCGTATTCAACGCCACTTATATGACGCTGACAGTATGCTCTACTGCGTTGTCCAAATTATAAACTCATAAGTCTTCAAAAGGCCTTCCTGTGTAGACAACTCAACAAAAGCTTCAATGCTTATGTCATGACTAGACAGTGTATCTGTTTTGCATGCGTTTCAGAAAAAAATTTCGCTGGGTTGCTCGCCTATAATGTCAACATTTAAGTGGTTGTGGTTGTTTTTTAATTTCGTATCTTTTTTTCATAATTTAATTACAAAACTTTTGATTTGTTGCAGTTTATAATTGTTGTTGTTGTTGTTGTTGTTCTTGTGAAAATGTATGAATTATTGTCAGCAATTGTTTACAGGTTGTTAGAGGCAGATTTTTTTGTAAAATGTTTACAAAAGCGAACATCGATTATGGAACGCCTTTTTATGCCTGCGAACATGTTCAACGTTCTGGAGGTGTATTCGATTACACGATTTCCATTTTCTTTTTATTTTTTCAAATTTATTTTTTATAATGAAATTAAACAATGTGTGAACAAGTGAAGTGTCACTGTGCAACATTTAAAACTATTCAAAGAGCTCTTGGTGTTGTTGTTATTACTCACTTAAATATTTGGTCATCACAGCCCTTCAACTCAGTCAGTCAGGATTGTGAACAAACTATCTTAAACTAACCATGTTGTGTGTGTTAATTTTATCTGAGAGTGGCCGGGCATACAGTTTAAATCAGCTCCGAACGATAGATTATTTGAGAAAATTTCTTCAGATGTTGCGCACATTACGAATGATGCCATAGGCCTGAATGCTTCTGCCTGCTTTCCACACAACTATGTATGCGGGTATTGCGTGGCGAGACCTACACTTGAAAGTCGATTTCGGATGACAGATTTTTAGAAACTTTTCATTGCAATGTTTTATTATTCTCAGAATTTTTTGTTTTCGAAAGTTACCGAAGAATATTTCTTCATATTTTCGTTACGCTTCTAGATGCCAGAGCGGGATTTGAACAACGAAGTTGCATCTAGTTAGGCAACACACTTGCTGGCACTACTCTACAGGGACTGCTGTTGCTATTACACTCAAACTGATTTCTCCAATACTCGTGTTTTCGAGAAGAGTGTTGGTAGAGGATTTCTGTTTCCCCATTACATCAAAGTAAACCTTAATTGACCGTAAGATAGGCTCAATAGGCGGGAAACACCGGAAATCTACAAATTCGCAAACGTGCGTGTATAAGATATGATGCATGGCCTGAAACACATTTGTAACGTTTGCAGGTTCTTTAGATTTCTTTATAAAATTTCCAATTTGTGTCCAGCATTTAGATATGACGACCATGAACCAACTCCGGATATTTCTCGAAATAAAACTCATCACTGAGTGGAATCACTCTTCTTGCCAAAATGGTCGTTATAGAAGTTTTGAATGATTATTTGTAGGAGATCTGACGTCAGAGATTATTTTAATTTTTCAAAAAGCAACAGGGATCTTCCAGCGCCTTCTGTGCTTTCTGCCTATTTTAAGTAGCCTTTCTGAAAATCAATTCAATTTAAAAATAATTTCTTTATTAATAAAGAAAAAAATAGAAAATTTTTTTAACAAAATTTTTAAAAGCAAACAAATCAACTTTCCCTACGGATACCCAACAACAACATCATCATCATCATTAAACGTATCCAAATAAAAAGGAAATTAACAACACCAAAGGAAGCCTTAATACTTTATACTCAAACCTTAACATCAATTTCAGCAGGATGCAATAAAAATTTGATAAAAGAAAAAAACAACACAAATTAACAGCAACTGATGCTCAACTGATGCTCTACTGATGCCATTGAAAGCCGAGAACAGAAGAAAAAGGAGGGAAACGAAATTTAATTAAAGCTTTTGCAGGCAGATAAGGGCTTCAGAAACTACGGAGAAACAAAATATACAAATACCAACAGAATGTACGAGGGTCTTAGGATAAGGTTTAGAATATTTTCTGGAAGGATTTTACAAATTCCTGGAAATAAATTCAGAAAAAAAAAAAGAA
>QOCX01003309.1:0-10605 GCA_005959815.1 Sarcophaga bullata | reverse complement strand
TATGTATGTATAAGCCCAAGTGCTTATACCTTAACATATGTTAACATTGTGCCTTTGACTTCATACATTTGTTTATAGGTCCCCTTCAGGGCTGGTAATGTTGATATGATCTCATTTTCTGTAAATATCTCTTTAAATATGTGAGTTATTTGTCAATTTTTTCTACTTTTATAATGTGAAAAAAATTAAAAATTTTTAAATTTTTTTTTTAAATTTTTTTAAAAAATTTTTAAAATTTTTTGAAAAAAGTTTTTAAACAATTTTTTAAAATGTTTAACAAAATTTCTTTTTAAAATTGTCTTTAAAATTTTTTAAAATTATTTCTTAAAATTTTTTTAAAACTTTTTTAAAAAATTTATTTTTTATTTTTTTCAAAAATTTAAAAAAAAATTTTTGTTTTTTTTTCCTGAAGATGTTCTGCGCTCGATTCTGCTTATTTGTCATTAAAACACCTGCAGTGCTCGGTCTGAGATACTCCTGCACCCCGTGAGTGTGCTCCTACAGATCAATGTCCAATGGTAACCGTTATTAAGGTCCTAAGACAGGATTTAATACGAATTACGCTTGTCATAAATCCATAACAGACCATGGTTTGTCCGGCCTTTCTACATTACATACATAACACATACATAATTGGCCATTACAGCCCTTCTGTCAGCATTACTAGCTTCTCACACCACTTATGTTATGTGTGTTAAGTTTTTGACATGAGGGCGGGACCTACAGTTTAAAGTCGATCCGAACGACAGATTTTTGGAGAATTTTATTTACTCCAGAGTTTTGCCAAGAATCTGCTGAGAGGGAGTCGCCGTAGAAATATTTTTTTCATATTTCGTTTTTGATGTCTGACAGGGAATTGAACCCTGGCTTTTCGTCTAATAAGCCAACATATTACCTACTAGACCACGGCGGCTTCAACATCTTCTGCATTACCCTACTTTTTTTTAAGTTAGTTTGGTTAGCGGATAGCTTGTCGTTCACAAGCAAGATCACTCGGTGGCCCACATGGCCCATTGAGTTATCTAGATGGGGTAAGCCCTCTTGCCATGATTCGTTAGGGGTTCGTATGAAACTGGCTAGTTTTCTTGGTATGAAGTTTGCCACCATGCCGATATATTCAAACGTTATTTCAATCAAAACCCAATGACGTCTGCTCTGTAGGGCTGGACACTTGCATAAAAGATGTTGTATCGATTCCGTTGCCATCGCACCATTGCAGCCTATGCAGTAAACAGTGGAACAGACAGGATACTCAGATAAACTGCCAAACTGCACTGTGTCTCGTTTGAATTCCTCTTTGAACGCCAACTGTTCCCTGGTCGAACTCAAGTAGCTCCCTGGTTCTATCGCTTTACACTGCTGGACACAGCAGTTTTAAATATTTTTTTATTTCAACGTATTCTAAAAAGATTTCACATTCGACTTTATGCCGTAGTCTGAATTGTTTAGTGAATACTTGAACCTGGACATGGTTAGGCATAACTGTTATCATAATAGCTGTTGTCATTGTCAAATCAAGATGGAGAGCGTATAAGGTATACAATGTGTATGTCAGGTCAACTATTACTAAACTTTTGGCATGAAAATAGCTTCTATCCACTTCCACGCCCTTGTGGTGCTCAAGGATAATTAAGTAGTTAAGATAGGCTGTGTGGGCGGGCTAATTGATTTTCATTTCAACGTCTTGTTTACAGCGTCTACAGCGAGATAACTATGGACCTTCGTAGCAGACTGCATACTGGTCTCAGGAACTGTGAATACCTCACAACGGCTTCTGTCGCAGCTGTAGTGACCAGGAGAAAGAGGCGCCCATATACTATCTCTTCCAATAATTGGAACAAAATTTTTTCCTAACGCCGAATATATTTATTATCCATCCCTGACCTTCATATCAAAAATTTGTAGATTTCCTCTTTGTATTTAAATACTCTGTGTTGCAATAAAGTTTGTACGTATTTGAACGCTTATACCTCAGCGTAAGAGGACTTGTGCTTTTTATTTAAAAATAAAATTGAAAAAACAAAAAAACAAAAACAAAAACAACANCGTAAGAGGACTTGTGCTTTTTATTTAAAAATAAAATTGAAAAAACAAAAAAACAAAAACAAAAACAACAAATGTTAACAAACTTTTAAGTCAGTACAAAGACAAAAAACATTAACGAAAACCAAACAAAATGAGGAAGAAACGCAAAAAAAAAGGAAAAAAAAGTTCAAAAAACTTTATTCTTACACACACACACAAACCCAGTACCACAGTCTAAAAAGGTGCAATGAACCAAACTGGGTTTTTAACATTCGACTATCGCGGTGTTAGTGTAGCAACAAAATTGTATTGAATTCTACTATTCTTAACCGCAATTTGAACAACTTTTGTTGTTGTTGTTGTTTCTTTAATTTTTTTGTTTTTTTTTTAGCAAAAATTGCTTTCGAATGCTTTTTGAGACTAACTATGTACGTTCGGAGTCTGTTGTTTTGTGTGTTCAAAAAAAAAAATCAATTTTTTTAAATTCTTCTCTAATAATTTATGCCAAACAAAGGGAGGGAGGGGGAGGGGGGAAGAAAATATGTTTGCGTTAAACATTTTTGGATAATATATGTTATGGTGTTTTGTTGTTGGCTTAGCTAGCAAGTAACTATTATAAATAGGTACCTAGGGATCGGGCAAACACGTTGAATAATATTTCAAGCCAAATAGTTTTCTTTTTTTTTCGTCTTCCTCCATTTGATGTTAGCTTTACGTAGATGAGTTTTAGCTGTAACACCCAAGCGTATACTTTTAAAATGAAATGAAAATTTTCACTAAATGCTGGTCGCCATTATAAAACAAGCGTTAAAGGTGTGTGTAGTTTTTAACACTTTAAAAATTAATGTTTACTACCGTTATTTGGTATCTTCTAAATATGAAATGAATTTTTTAACGCATTTCAATGAATTATTAGTGTAAACAACGGGTGTTTGAAATTGACTTCCGGGTACATAATACTAGCAAGTGTCCCTATAGTCTTTAAAGCAATATTTTCTTCAATATTTTCATTTAGCAAAAGATGAGATCAGAAATTATGCCATAAGAGCATAAGACTTCCTATTAAATTAGGTTTACTGCGCTCATTTTTATTTGATGAGTGGTGCAGTGCAGAAATCTCTGTGGTCTAGCAGGTAGTATGTTGTTTATTAACAGTCAAACCCAGAATAGATATTTGCAACAAAATGAGAACGGAAAATAGTTTTCGCCACTTCCTCTCAACAGATTCTCTGGCCAAAGCTCTCAGAATAAATGAAATTTCCATGAAAAGTTTCTAAAAAATTTGTGATTTAGATAACTCATGTATGAAAATTACACACACACATAAATGATGGAGAAACTAGGTCGTGGTCCTGGTTGAAGAATTGTCATGACCAATTATGTATGTATGTATGTTGTATGTATGTTTTTTTGTCTTAGCGGAGGTGGGAATCTTCGAAAGACACTTTTGTTCAACAAAAGAGTGCACGATTCCCTCACTTGGTGCTACGTACTAAACCCACCCCCTACACACTTCAACCACTCCTCCGCGGGACTGCCATAAGGTATTACTTCACGGAGGGCTGGTTAGTTTTAAAGCTTTATCCTACTAATTAATTTCGCCTTCGTTCCTCCAACCTTTGGAGTTCCAGCATAACTTCAGCCATTCTCTGGCTGTATTATCTCCATAGAATCCGGAAATTCATCACCCCTTCCATAAGCCGGTTTGGTACAAAACTCATTTTACCGGGCCATCTAAATCTGGGGCAGCATGTTAGAATATGCTCCGCACATCTACACAGTTTGGGCAAATAAAGGAAGTATCATGTCCAAATTTGTGCAGGTACTTCCTGAAACATCCATAACCAGTTAGGAACTGGGTCACGTAATAGTTCAGCTTGCAATGATTGTTCTCCATCCAAGAGGTTATATCAGGGACAAGGCGAAATGTCCATCTTCCCTTTAAGCTGTTCTCCCATCGTGACTGCCATTTGTGCATGGAAGTTTTTCGCTGCTCCGCCTTTATAGCTGCTATTTGCCATGGATGCTCGAGACTGTATGTATGACTGTATAAATGCATGTTAGTATGTATGAATATATGAATGCACGTATGTATGTACATACATACATACATGTACATACATACATACATGTATGTATGTACATACATACATTAATGGTTAAAGGTTTTATTTTTGCTTTAAACTAGCTGTGAATAAATCCCGAATGAACGTCAATTTGACATTTGTCTTCAACCATAGAAGCTGAGGATGGATTAGGAAAACATTCATTCGGAAATTACATGCTGATGAACTGCCATAGCCGGTACTTTCATACGTCACAATCTCCGTAAATTGCCTCAGTTATTCTAAGTAATCTCTGCTTCTTCGTAGCTGGATTATGCTTACAATATCTCTAGAATTTGCTGAGCTTGTAGAGTTATGAACGTTTACCCTATTTGTCTTGTCTTCGTACCTTAAACACACATGGCCATGCATCGCCTAATTGCAATAATCGCAAGCCACTCGATTGAAAAATATGCCATTTGCCACAACATTCCTTGGAAATTTATTCTGTCCGGGTTTTTGTTGCGTTTTCAATCCAACTTGCATGTAATTGTTGTATCACTGTGGATCTAAGCGATGGTCTAAGTAGGATCTTGCCCTTCAGAGAAAATTCGCCGTTTACATAATAGATTCGAAAAGATACTCATACATACATAATTGGCCATTACAACCCTTCAGTCAGGATTACGGCCGAGCTTCTTACACCACTTATGTTGTGTGTTTTAATTGTATACGTGAGTGGCGGGACCTACAGTTTAAAATGGCTCCGAACGACAGATTTTTGAGAAACTTTTCATGGCAATTTTATTTACTCATTTCGAACACATACTCCTCAAGTCTTTAGTGACATTATCAAAAGGCCGGTTATTTTTGCATCTCTTCTTACTCAAAATAAAGATTTATGCCCTATCAGTGCTAACTTTAATTACAAGTTCGTCCGTCTGTTCATTGCAACGAAATGCCCCATAAGTTAGCAGAAGGTAATCTTTTTTCCTTTGCCCAATCGATTCAGCTTTACAAGATATTCCCCTATTATCTTCGATTTAAAGTCGAGTGCTCGAATCGTTTAGATGACTGTCACCTTGTATTGCTATTCCCGCTCCTTGTACTCTCTGTTCAAGCTTAATAGAGCTTATTTTTTGATTACATACCATGGAGTAAAAGATACCTGCGTACTTGTCTTTGAACGATAAATTTGAGAGGCTTTTCATTGCGATTTTATTTATTCTGAGAGTTTTTTTTTTGCTAGAAGATTGCTGAGCGGTAGTAGTCGAAAGAATTTGTTGTTTTTTTTTAAATTCCATTTGTATCGAGAGGTTTGAACAAAAGAGCTCTTGTTTAGTAAGCTATTGCCGATATTGTAGAGTTCTCAGTGTATCACTTATACCAACACATGCTAATTTTTTTGCCTTGTCTACTTACGGTTTGTGATAATATCATAAAATACCTTGAAATATTGATAATTTTAAAAGTTTATAAATTTTTTCTTTTGTTTATAATCGATTATATTGCAGATTACTAATCTATTTTTAAAATATTTATTTTTCCTTTATTTTTTTTTTTTTTTTGTTATTTATTCTATTTCAAACCTATGGTAATAGTATAATTTTAATTAAGAAAGAAAAACAACAAAAATAATCTACAAAACCAATGTGTTTTTGTGTGTTGTTTTGTGTGTTTTCTATCAAGATTTCTTAGAGACCGATTCCATATCGAATAAATAAAAAGCATTTACGTTTATGGTTTAATTAAAGATTTCTAACCACATAAATGCCTACAAATATATTCAATTATTTTCAATTTATTTGTGTGTGTGTGTGTGCAATTTTGTTTTGTTTTAAATTATTTTTTTTTTTTTAATTTTTCTTTTTTTTTTTTTCTTTTCCTTTTCCTTTGCCTAATGTCGATAGTTTTATTCACGAAAACATTGTTTATTGTTTACATTAAAAAATCTCTTTTTCTATACGCATACATACATACATACATACATACATACATACATACATATTTTATATACATTTGTGTGTGTGTGTAAAATATGTAAATATATACTTGAAATCTTAAAACTTAAAAAACAGAATGAATGAATGGGAAGGCATGAATGAAATTCTTTGTATACCGAGTATGTATGTATGTAATCTGTACAGTAAAGTTTTTTATGCAATTCTACGATTTTTTTTTTTTTTTTTTTTTTTTTGGAATGAATATTCAAATGTTTGGTTTTATGTTAAGAAAACAAAAACACTGAAAAACAACAAAAACAAAAAGAAATTAAAACAACAACTAAAAATTTGCTTACGAGAATTAAATAATTTGATGAACTGTAAACAAAACAAAAAAGAATATGATGAAACAGAAACAAAAAAAAATTTTCATCTTAACACGTTGACTGCCACGAGAGAAAATAAAAGAACGAAACTACCAGTTATCTCGTACTTCAGCAGTCAACGTGTTAAATGAAACGAATTTTAAGAAAAATAAATAAAAGAAAACAATGTTGAAATGCTTGAAAATGAAATGATTTCGTAATGATACGATAATATTTACTTTCGAGCGTTTTTTAAGCACAAATTTGAAATATTTTTATGACATATACGGCAATACGCACAACAGGGTGATTTTTTTATGAGCGTAAAACCAGAAATATACGCTTATAAAAAATTTCTCAGGGTTTATATATTCCACATATGTCAGCAGTCACTATGTCCATTTGAACATTACCAAATTTGATTAGGTTTTCCAGCAAAGGTTTTCCTATGGTGAAAGGAACAGGACCAATCACTATGAAAAGCAATTTCTCATCAAACTGATTACACACTAAATTGTTTGTTAAACGCCATGTAAAAGAAGTTGTACCGTCTTATTGGAATCAACAAAGATCATGGATTTTAGAATTCCTCAATAGCACCTGAAATTCACCACAACAGCAGTTCCTCTCTGCTTTCGAAAGAAATATGGACTAGTGAAGCCAGCAGCGTATAGACCGTCTTACACATTCAATTTTTGTGGGTGTAATGGTGATTTATTTAAATTGGATAAGATTTTTACCTAGTGGGTGTCAAGACGTACGTACAATCCAGTAGATTGCACTGCATTGCACAAGATCTACGCACAATCCAAGAGATTGTACAGCGTTGCACACATTAGTTAATATCTAGCGGTTGCTGGTAAGCCTTCTAGGAGACATCACGTGCAGGATACGTGCCAATGTGAATACAGCAAGGCCAGTATTGGTCTGGCACTAAATGATGACAAAACGAAGTATATATTGCCACATGCGGCCTAATGGATCCCATGTTAGGACCGATAACTATGCATTTGATGTTGTCAGTAAATTTGTTTATCTCTGCTAAGGCGTTACCAGCAAATAATGATGCCAGCTGAAGATCAAGCGCAGGATCACTCTTGCATTCATTCGTGCTCATTCTTCTCGTGCTTCTTTGTGGCTTGGAAGCATGGACGCTATTAAACACCGATGTAGCAGCTTTTAGAGCATTTGAGAGCAAATTCCTACATAGGATCTTCGGTCCAGTGTGGCCATGATCTCCTCATCGGATCTAAGACTGAGCTGTTTGACGTACATGCAGCGCATTAACATTCAGCTGGCATTCCACCTCATCTTAACTCATCTTTTTGGGCATCTCGATTAATCACACCAATCGCTGACTAGGCTGTTTTGATTTGATCCTTTCAACGAATCCTTTATGCCGACTTTGGCAAACCTACTCTTTAAATACTCGTTTCATCAAATTCCATGTACTCATGGACTTTTTAATTCGTTTCTTCCTACGTAGACAAGATTGTCTTTTGCGCCGACTTACGTTTCGCCAGAGCATCCACTTCCATATACTCATGGAAGTACTTCCATGAAATCTAAAAACTCTTATCATCGATTGGTGCGATTAATGCTTAAGAGCATGAGTTAAGCAGACCTACATTCGATAATAGGTTTGTTAATAGCCAATTAAGTAAGTAAATGATGATTCAATATTGCCCCGATGATTGTCTTCGTTCCAAATATCCATTTAACCAGAAATGTGCTTCAGCATTAAACACAATAAATTGATAAAAAAAAGCTCCTTTCTGTTCAGTTTCAACCACGTCTAATCAGTACGAGACATATTTTACAGTTAAGGACGTCACCATTTCGGCTAATTAAAGGCCTATCAAACTTTCGATGCAATAAATCGATTATGGCATGAAATGTGTGATAAATTGCACCATCCTGTTGAAACCAAACATTGTTCACATCAATACAATGAGGGGTGGGTACCAAAAAAATCGGTTATCGTGGTGCGACGGGTATGTCCATTGACCGTAAGGGTTGTGGCGTCCTCTGTTTCAAAGAAGTATGGGCAAATGCTGCCTACGCTTCACAAGCTGCACCAAACAGTCATCCGTAATTGGAGCATTAGCTTCTATATGAGTTTTTTGAGCCCCAAGCACGTCCACGTTCAAAAGACGTTTTTTTTTTAAGTAGTTCAGTATCTCATTGTTGCAATAAATGCCAATGTTATTCAAGCGTAAATCGATTCATAACGTTCAGTGAAGATAATGACACTGAATTTTGTGAGAGAATAGATTGTCATAAGTATTGCCAGATTCGAAATAACTCGATAGGCACAGATGGTAGTATGGTCAATCGATTTATGACAGACTGTCAAAACCAAGCTCTATTTTAAACTGCTTTTGAAGACTGTGAATATTCTTTACTGATGGTAACATGAATGTTTTTCATCTGTTAAAGCTTTAAAAACAATACTTTAATGTTTATTTCCAGTAAATTGAAGTTTTCGAAAACATAGAAAAAACAAGTAAAACTTTCCTTCTAAGCGCATTAAGAAATATTTTTTTTTTCTAATTTTTTGGAAAAAAATTATTGTTTTTCGTATTTTTTCTTTTTATAAAGTTGTTGGCTGTTGTTTAGAAAATTCGTTGTTGTTGTTGTTGTTGTAGTATATAATTTTGGTTGTTGGTGGTAAGAAATATAATGTACCATTGCCATTTATAAAGAAATACATTTATAAGCACGTCGAGTTCGTGAGGCATGAACAGACTAGAATTAGGTTTTGGTGACAAGGTTTGACTGACTGTAAAACAAATAAAAACAAAAAAATGAAGTAAAACATACTTACATGTACAGTAAATGTATTTACAACATTGTGAAACCATATAGCCAATACAGTTTGTTAACGGTAAATTTACTTTAAAGAAAAAGCAGCAACAAGTTGCCTACAACATCAATACCAAGCAGCCAAAAAAAAATATTAAAAAAAATCATAAAAAAAAAATGTTTTCATTACAAACATTACATATGTACATATATATACGGACATACAAATATGGCTATGCTGGTATAGAATAAATCAAAAACGAAAATTGAAAACCTAAAAAATAAAAACGAAACACAATACAATAAAAAATGTACGTTACGTGTATCACTCGAAAATAAAAAAAAAGAAAGTTTTCGAACCGAAGAAAACGTGCTTTTCTAAAATGCAATTTCATTATTGCCTCCTCCGGTCCGGGGGGCGGGGGGGGGGGGGCGGGGGTGGGCCGGGGGGCGGGGGGGGGGGGGGGGGGCACCCCTGGGCCGCGGCGGCGGGCGGGCGCGCGCGCCGGGCCGCCGTGGCCCGGCGCGTTCTCTTCACCTCCCGGCTCTGGGTGTTATGACGTCCGCACGCTGCGTACCCCGGGCTAGGTTTCGCACCCGGCATTCTTTCAACAGGGCGCGCTCCACTACGCAGCCGCCAAATCCCCCCCCGCACAGAGGTGCGCACACTCTGAGCCGACCCCCGGCTCTGCACGATTTAACCCGCATCAAACGCCTCGCCCTCCACCCACCACTCTTTTGCACCGCCAGTTCTGCACATTCTCCAATACATTGTGTTCCAAACCCCTAACGGCACTCACAACGCCCGCCACCCCACCGAAACCGCCACACAATCTACGAGCGCGAAAGTCACACCCGCAGAAACTCGAGACCATCTCCACGAACTCCCACCCGAAGCTCCCCCCCCCTATCCCCCTCGCGCCCCCCCCCCCCCACCCGCCACCGCGAAGCAGTACCGCCCGTTCACACCCACCGAAACCTGTTCTAGAAGAATTCCGAAACCGCAAAACCTAGCGACAAATCCGCTCACGCGAACCTGATGCCTCCGCGCGACGCCCTTTGGTAACCGGCCCATCCGGCCCCCCCCCGCCGCCGGCCCCCGCGCGAACCCAGCAACGCAGTGTCCTCTCATCGTCAACCACTGCGTCACTCACACCCCCCCCCACGGACCCCCCCGCATAAACAAGCAAGTGTTTATGATTTGTTAGCAGGCGACAATAGCTATGAGAAGTTTATCTATTTTCTAAGGGAAGGGGAGGAAAAAAGGTGTTGTACGTCTATGGAAACAAGAAACAAATAATATTCGATAAGATTAATATGGTATATGCCCCATGACTTTTTTCCTTTGCCCAATTGATTCAGCTTTACAAGATATTCCCCTATTATCTACGAATTAAAGTTGAGTGCTTGAATCGTTTGCTG
>QOCX01003308.1:0-17949 GCA_005959815.1 Sarcophaga bullata | reverse complement strand
ATTCACATGACCATGACTATACAAACATATGTTATGCATTAAATCGTAGTAATTAATGCAGCCATCCATTATTAATCGGTGTATAGCGCACACTAACTTGTTTTGGAGGAGTTGGTATTGAAGTCATCGACGTTTAGACAAAAGTCCAGGTTTAAACCGCCCGACTCATTCACCTATTTCGGTAAAAATTCGGCGATCAGCTAAAATTGCAATGAAAAACTTCTGAAATCAGTTGTACAAGAGTGAACTTTAAACTGTAGGTCTTACTACTCTCTCACAACACGTGTGGTGTTAGTTGCTCGGTTGTTCAAGTCGCCGTAGTCTAGTAGATAGTGTGTTGGCTTATTATGCTCAGATATCTCAAAGAAAACAAAATAAAAAATAATAAAAAAATAATTCCTCTCAGCAGTCGGAAAATAGATGAAATAACCACATAAAGTTTCCCAAAAATCTACCGTTCAGGAGTACACTTTAAATTGTAGGTCCCACTACACAAGCATAAAATTAACAGTCGTAACATGTGGTGTGAGATGCTAGGTTGCAATGATGGTCTATTGAGTATGTTAAAGCCTATCAAGTACGTTCAAACCTTTCTTTTAACCCTCAACTGTGTGAAACTTTCAGGACATTCAATTAACAAAACTTATGCTCACTTCTTTCAAGTCGCCGTATTCTAGTAGGTAGTGTGTTGGCTTATAAGACCAGATCCCGTTTTTCAAATCTTAGATCAGATATCCTAAAAATAAGCGAAATATGAAAGAAAATATTTCTATTGGCAAGTTTCTCTCAGGAGTTTCCTCTGAATGTAAAATAAAACTGCCAAGAAAAATGTTTTAAAGCTATGGTCCGCAGTCGATATTAAACCTAGGTCCTGCCACTCATGAATAAAATTAACACGACTTAAGGATTGCAGTGGCCAGTTAAAGAAGTAAAGTCAGTATAAGAGACCATGTCCTTATGAATCTCAAAAGAAAGAAATGCAATGCGTCGGATGGTATCGCATTATTGGATATGAAAGCAGTGCTCTTCAATGCCTTCTTGTCCTTTAAATAACATTATCCGTGCCTTACTTACTAACGGTGTTTTTTCCTTCTTTCTGAAAGAATGCCAATGTAAAGCCTATCACCAAAGATGGTGTTTCAAACAAAGCAGAAAACTACTATCTAATTTCCTGAAATTAACGGTATTTCACTTTCGCGTTACAATTACCAATATTTCCGAAATAGTATCGTGAAGCTATTGAAGTGTTCTAGCAGAATTTTTTTCAAATCGAAAAAGTGTGGCAAATGTTGCTAAACAATTCAAATGTTGCTAAACTATTCAAATGTTGCTAAACAATTCA
This sequence comes from Sarcophaga bullata, assembly GCA_005959815.1. NCBI lineage: Eukaryota > Metazoa > Arthropoda > Insecta > Diptera > Sarcophagidae > Sarcophaga > Sarcophaga bullata. The sequence continues at coordinate 16,607 of QOCX01003308.1, read as the reverse complement.
ATATTATTGTAGTAAGAGCAAAACATACGAAATCTGTTGTAAATTTTGCACTTTTCCAGTTGTAAACCTTATAATTCAGATTGTATTTAGACTTTTGTGACGAATAAAATGTAGAATTTCATCAGATTTCTACGAGTATATGTAGCTAATTTTTATATGTAGAAAATCTAAAACCTTTTTAAAGAATCTTAAAAAGTTTAAAAGTTTAAAGAATTTATCATTGTAGTTTAGTGCAATAATATAGTAAGCCTCAATAGAAACTGTACATTATGGATAAAATTCTAACAATAAGCAAACTTAACTTTTACCACTTGCGAATTTTTGTTTGTGTAAACACAATTTTAAAATCTGGCAATGATAAAAATAAAAAAAAAAATTTTTTTCTTTTGACGCTCACTGTATATTGTTTGATAACTTACCCTCCTCCATGGTTAATACATAGGTTCGTTGAAAATTTCAGTTAAAAAAAGTATTTCGTGGTTATTTTTAATTTTTTGCTAAATTAACACAAAAATTCTCATTAAAGAAGCTAATTTGATTGTAATGATATCGAAAATTGTGTATCGATATCGAAATATTCTACAGAAATTTGTCACAAAAATTTCCCTTAGTTTATGTTAATATTGTATACACACAGAATGCACAGAATGCAGCTGCATTGGATAAATATTTTCTCTTTTATTTTTTTTTTTGATGGCAAATAGAACTCAAAATTTCGAAAGTAAAATGAATACTAAATCCGCTGTTATACTGAATATGTTTTGTATGTGCCCGTAAAAGATTTCAAATAATTTCCTTGGATTATGAAAAAGATCAACAAAACTTAATTGAAAAAATCAATATTTTGAAAATGATTTGAAAACGTATTTGACTCTCTTGTGGACACAATATACCTTTAAATGGAAAGTAAATAGAAAATACTGATTAGAGTATAAGTTAACTCTTGCTTTCACTCAAAATTGAGTGAAAAGTGTTCATAAGATCGTTTAGTGTAACTAAATATTATTCCAAATGAAGTGAGAACACGTAGGAGTGAATAGTTTTGGACACCCTGGTATCACTTAAAACAGCAACAGCAACACGCCTGTTTGATATGCTCTGCTGTTGCCACAATTTGTTTGTCTCATTGACATCAAACACCTTATAATACTTGTAACACGAACAATTTTATTTGATTTTAAATTAAATTCTTCGATTTCTACGGTTTTAAATAAAACTACACATGCATTCAAGGCTCTATGATATCGCCAGATATTTCAATTGGCTTGGATTCGAAATCAATTTGAGATGATGGCTGGTGGGCATGTGCAGGATAACAAATAATTTTCTTTACTTGCACTTGCTCATCGTCTTTATTGTTCTCTGGCATAGACATTGGCATACATATTGTACCATGAGGTGATGGCATTGAAGGTTCTGTTGTGCTAAATTGTGACAAATCCGTTGATTCGGTATTCTGGATTTTGGTCGTACCAAAGGTTTCACCTATAGTGGTAGTAGTGCTTACAGTTGTAAGTGGTTCTACTGTAGATGATACTGGTTGCTGGAATATACTTCTTAACATTGTTAGCATGTCAATAAAAAATTCATTATCTTGGAGAGAATTATGTCTGTAGTCAGGTTGGGCAATGTTCCTCATTGTTAAACGTGTTTTGAGATAATCATCGAAGGAATTAATTTCTAGAAAGAAGAAGAAGAAAAGGAACTGAAATATCAGCTTTAAAATTTTGTATTACAAAGATATCAGTACATACGGTTTGTATCCAAAATGCCAGTATTATGATAAAATGATCCAAACGTTGGAAAGTGTGGCGCATTATAATTGTTGTTGTGGTAATTATTTGATTTTAGAAAATTGTCACTTTGAGCAGGTACACTACTGCTGGCTACACGCCTTGAGCTAACATTGCTTGATGATTGTTTTTTAGATTTACGCCAATTGCCAAACAGACCACCAAATGAGCCACCACTGCCACCACCACCACCACGTCGTCCACCACCACCACGTGCCTCACATAACGTTAGCATTACTAACATTAATGTTAAGATTAAAAATTTCCTTTTCGAATTCATTTCTCCCGCTAAATTTGGCGATCATTCCACTTTACTGGCTGGCTGTAAGTAAAATGAGCAAAGAAATTCCATTTTATATTGAAGTCTTCCAACTTTAAATGCCAGTTGACTCATGCATGACATGTTGTATTATCATAACGGTTGTATGTTGCGATTTAATTTTCAAAAGAAAATTTGATTTGAACGATCAGCATATAGTATTACAGTCAGGTAATACCTTATCGTCGTCTTCACATGCAACGCAAAACCATTCTAAACAGAACATCATTACGATGCGATGGGTATGTGTATGTGTATATGTATGTGTGTTTAGTTTTCAGACAATCATAGAGAATGCTTTGGTCTATTTTAAATTAAATTATTTGATTTAAATTCAAATAAATTAATATGTTGACAGTTACACTGCCATTTGATGCAAATTGTGAGAAAGTTTTCAGCATATAATCCGCGTATATGTGAATACATTTCCATTGATTGTCCCCTTAGTTTAAAATAGTAAAGGAGGGTTGCTCAAAGAGTTCCAAACGTTTTTAAATTTCTTTAAACTTAACTGAAGTTGCATAGGCTCTCTAATCCGTATACGTGTATACTACCACTGCTTGTAGTGGGGTTCGGGCCACTGTGACTTAGAGGGTGACAATGAGCCGAACGAACTGGCTCGTGAGTGCTCAGAGATATCAGAGAAGGAGCAGATAGAAGATATATTTAAGCCTCTATGAAATATATTTCTAAATTGGAAAGACTTGCATGGAATTCTATAAACCGTACCTGGTTAGCGAATTTTAAAGCTGTTGTATCCAACCATGGAAATACTTGAGTTCTGCAAGAAAACTGTTCACACTCTAACAGAAATTCTAACAGGATACTGAACAATTGGCAATTTGTCCAACAAGCTTGATCTGCCTCACCAGGAGCAGGTGCCATGATATGGAAGGAACGTTATTGTTATAACACCTATTATGTGAGTGGCCTGCACATCGAAATAGACGTCTCATCGGTTTTTGGTTGACGTAGCGTTTGAAGATCCTGAGCATGATGGTGCACATGCCACCAAGGGAACTGGTCGGGGTTATCTGGCGCTCGGTTTTAACCCACCTTTGGCAATTTCTCTAACAAGCTTGATCTGTCTCACCAGGAGCAGCTGCCATGACATGGAAGAAACGTTATCGTTACAACACCTATTATGTGAGCGCCCTGCACATCGTAATAGACGTATCATGGGTTTTTAGTTGACGTAGCGTTTGAAGATCCTGAACATGATGGTGCACGTGCCACCAAGGGAACTGGTCGGGGTTATTTGGCGCTCGTTTTAATCCCACCCCTAAGGGACCATGACAAGGGATAGCACACTGGATAGCACAATTGGCCATATGGGCCACTAAAGTGAATTTGCCAGTGAACGGGAAGCTACATGCTAACCTAACCTAAGTGAAAAAGCTACTCCTGTAAAAATTTGAAGAAGCTGTGACATTTCATTTGTTTTCAATAGCCATTGATAGCAGAGTATGGAGGGATTTATAGAGAAAGTGGAAAGAAATTGATATGAACGAGGCCACCAATGTCTTTCTCATGTACTTTATTCTCTGGATGGTTTCAGACCTTAATAAATAACTCGGTGGAAGGAGATAATCATTGGGGAAGTTCTAGGTGATCAGTGGAAATTATGATGAAAAAAAAAAGAAAATTCTGGTTTCCATCTAAAATTCCATGGATTTATTGACCAGCCTTCGTACCGAAAAAAACTCATTATGAGTATTTATGATATAACAGACTATCTGCTCAGTTATTGAAATGGCAATTTAGAATTTCGTGTGAGAAAATTTGATATGCAGGAACATGGCTTCACAAAATCTACGTTTCAGGGATTTTTAAAATTTCTTGGAATTTGTAGAAGTCATCCAATGTTGTTACTGCTTAGAATAGTCATTGAAGGCTTTTAGCGAAGGAGCTTCTATAGATGTATAGATGGTATACTGGCCTCTGGTTGCACACGTCCTGGGATTGGATATGCTTCGTCAAGACTTCTGTAGGACCTATAACGAAGGGGCGGCCACAGAACTACTTCCCTATAACTATTCGGCAATTGGGAATCTAAGAAGAAATATTCTAGAGTCTTCAATAATCCAGTAACATAATGTGTTTAGACAAAGACAATTCAATAAAGAAAGAAAAGGGACAGAAGCTTTGCAAAGAAGAGACTGAATTTGTTAAGTGTATGCCTCTACCAAAGTTTTGGCTTTCGATAATCAATTTGTTTTACTTTCTTAGCCTCATTACAACGGTTTAAATATGTTTAAATTGCTGTAAAATTGCTGTAAAATTGCTTACAAATACATTATGTAGACCCTACTACTGAAATAAATCAATATTTTGAATACAAATATTTGTGTTGCCTTAAAATTTATGGCAATCTCTGCTGAATTACAAGCAAAATAGCAAAAAGGACAAAGACAAACTAAACTAGTCTAGACGCTACGTTTACAGGAAATTCAAAACGGAATCGCGTTGAGGAGACAAATTTATATTTTTGTTGACAACAATTTTTGTGACAAAAATTAATGAATGTGAATGTGGTATAAAGAAGACAAGATTTTCTTAAAAATCATACGCTAGAGATACAAGATTTACGTAGACTACCCCATAAACGAAAAGGTTAAAAGTTTAAAATGCGTGTTTTTTTTTCTTTTCAAGACAGAAATTTTTCTTTTTGAAAGTTTAAATGATTCGTTGAAACTTATTTAAATGTTTACTTATCACAAGCACTTATTTTGCATACAAAAATCTGCTGCTGCTGATGCTGCTGCTGCTGCTGCTTGTTACAGAAAACACAATGAATTCAAATGTTGCCAAATGTAAAGGAAAAAAATGTAAAGAAAAACTATAAAAAGAGAAACTTTCTATTAAAAGTACAAACACGTAGCATTGTTTGACAAAAATATCTACAACTTTGACATGGTTTTTCTTTAATTAAGTTTTAAAAATATTAAACACTTGACTTGACACATGACAGCAAAAGAAAGTTTCACTGTTATTACGATAAATTAACAAGAAAATTTTAGTTTTTTTTTTGTTGTTTTATTTTCGTTGCATTTTTACATCATATTTTTATATTCATATTCATAGTTTCATAGTAGAAAGTTGAGTTCCCCTAAGGGTGGAAAATTCAATTGAATTTCGGAAATTTTCCAAAGCAATGACAGTTCAAAAGCATTTGAACAGCAACGCATTTGTTCTGCTTCGGCGCATAGATTGTTTGAAATACAAGTAAAACTTGTATTACAACCCTTTAGTCAGGATTATAACCTAACTTTTCGCATCACTGATGTTGGCTGGTGGTACCTACAGTATAAAGTCAAGTCCGAACGACAGATTTTTATGAGAAACTTTTCATGATAATTTCATTTTTACTCTCAGAGTTGTTGCCACAAATCTTCTGAGAGGAAGTGGCCGCAGAAATATCCAAAATGAAGAAACTAGAGTTAATTGAAACATAATTTTGACAAGACTGTGCTACATGTCACCTCGCAGTAGTACCATGAATCTGCTAACAGGCAAGTGACTTAGGTATTTGAGCAGTTTATTGGTTCCCAAAAGCATATGATTTGTTTACACTAGGGGATACGTATAGTCTCTCGCGTATAGAAGAAGTCAAGGAAATGTACGCTACAATAACAATTTGTAAGATTCTGATCGAAATGTAAGGAAAAGATGTTCATATGAGACCTCATGGTAGCCCAGAACACCACTCAGATGAAATAATCTTTGAAAATTGAATGCTACACTGGAACACAATTCGTTGTAGTAGCAGCACAATAGTGTAACATAAGCCCTCAAGCAACTGTGTAGTCTTCATGCGACTGAGAAGCCTTCAAACAATATATGAGTCGTGGCTTCCTAAATGCTACACTGGAGCTCAATTCGTTGTAGTAGCAGCATAATAGTGTAACATAAGCCCTCAAGCAACTGTGTAGTCTTCATGCGACTGAGAAGCCTTCACACAAATTATGAGGCATAGCTTCCTAAATGTGAGTTGCATTATGTTTTATCGGATGAAGTGAACTGTTTTCTAAACTGTGTTAAGAAAATTTTTATCTCAGATTGCTGCGAAAAACACATCAAATTTCCATGACCAGAACATCGAGAGCTTTCGATTCTTCAGTGCTTACGTCAAACAAAGAGTCGTAAGACGAAATATTACACAAAATAGGGTCTTTCATGGATTGAAATTGGCACAAACCCATTCGGTGATTTACTGTAGGGTGAAAGCCATTGAGTCACACATACAATGGGCGTCAAAAAAAAATGTACATTAAAAAAATATGCATTAAAAAATTACCGTTATTTTTATTTTAAGATTGTTTCATTGCCAGTTTTTAAAAATTAAAAAAAAAATCTAAATTTTTTCGGATACTCTGCTTAAGTGGTAAAAGTTGATGTTGGTGATTGTTAGAATTTTATCCTTTGCGTACAGTTTCTTTAGACTCTCATTGTACATTGTCCAATAGCATTGGTCTACGATCTAATTTCACATTCTTTTGATCGTAAATCGAGATGTTACTGTCACTGGCAATAGAGTGCATAGGGTTTGAGGTGAAAGAGAGCTTGGTTTGCAAATGCTAAGCTTCCAAATAGCAATAAAGTGGATCGTACTTGTTATGAATGAAATTTTTCCAACATGCTGGAGGAAAGCTTCAATTTCATACAAATTCTCTGTAAGAGGACCTTGCTATCTAACGGAAAAAGGTGATTTCAATTGTTCCGTTTTGAAATGTGTTCATAGTAATTTTTAACATTTCAGTTATCAATCTTATGCTTTCAACTTGTCTCATTGTATTGTAATTTTGCAACGATAATTATTATTAATCATACGCCCTAGGAAATGGTAACTGAAGTTTTTATTTCCCTGAAAAGGAAATATAAACGTGAAGAGAGGGGAGTAATACAAAACGAAACAATGGCAGACGAAAAGAAACTCATTCGCATAAATAATGATTCAGCTTTGCTGTTTGTATGTTGATTTATTATTGATTATGCAAAATATTAAAGTTTATTATTATTGTTTGTTGTTGTTGTTGTTGTTGTATTTTGTTATAACACAAAGAAGAGATATTTCATAAAACTTTGCCCTCTACATACATACATACATACATACATACATACATAAATATATATGTTTGTTTGTGTATTAAAGTTATATTTTTACTTTCTTTACGCTGATTTTACTATGATTATTTCAAAAATCATTTGTCATTCTGTGTGTATATACATATATCTTTCGTATATTTATGTGTGTGTTTGAATGGCTGATGTGTTCTCAGCCATTGTAAACTGCAGTAAACAGAAATATTTTTAATGGCGAATGTACACACACACACACACCCAACATCAACTAAAAGATTCTACTTCAATACTTTTGTTAGGGTTTTCAAACATCATTTATCACCAAAAAGACAAAAACAAAAAAACAAAAAAAAAAAACAAAAAAAGAAAGAAAGTATGAAGGAAATAAAGAAAGAAAGAAGGATGGATATACAGTATGTTTACGACTCTAGTTACTGGTATCACTGCCATTGAGAAAATGCAATGTGTTTGTTCACAAATACAATAAACTTAAAGAATTTGTATGTAAGTGAGTGTGTGTGTATATTTATTTTAAACAGTGTGACAAAGCAAAATATCTACAAATAATAGAAAACTTTAAAAAGGTAATTTAAAAACATTTTCTACAGCGAATGTTTTAATAGGGAATGACAATTCGTTATGTTTTTAGTAGTCTAAACTGAGTTGAAAATGTTCTTGAAGCAGATCCTAGAGCCTAATGGGGAGAGTAAAGATCCTGCATTTTACATAGAAGAGTGCTGGAGTTTGCCAACCTAAAAGAGATCTGACATCACAGCCTATCTTATTTTCGAGTTTAGAGCTATCCGTGTAATATAGATTATCCAGAGTAAGCCATGTCAAAAAACCAGTCTCTTCTGCTGGAAATTCGAGTGTGATATCATCTATGAAGACTAGTTTCAGATGGGGTATAATGAACCTCAGTCAATGTCTTATAATCTGCGGATAAGATAGTATCCAGAACTAACAATAAGTCAGGGTGACGCTTTCCTAAAAGTGCCATATTTTGTCTGGCACGAAGGACGTTGCCGTATCCTAGTAGGTAGTGTCTTGGTTTATTAGACGAGGACCTGTGGTTTAACCACTGGCTTAGGCATCACGGAATTAAGCAAATAAGAAAAAAATATTTCTATATGCGTCTTGCTCTCCACAGTATGCTGTCAAAAACTCTGAGAGAAAAAAAAATTGCGATGATAAGTGTCTCTAAAATCTGTCATTACAGGTCATGAAGAAATTTAACACACATAACGTGGGTAGTGTAAGAAACTTGGTTGTAATCCTGACTAGAGAGCTGTATTGACTACTCAAGTAAGTAATTAAGTTAACATAAAAAAAGAGGTCTTTCGTAGGGGTAGTGTATAAAGCACATTTAATTTATATCACAGCTAATCTTCTAATTTTATCCAAGAGATTCAAGTCATAGTTTTTTTTTTTAAAGCAATCCAGCAGAAAACAACTTCATGCGAAGGTTAGCTTCATAAGCTATCAAGTAATTCCACAAATCCTGTAAAAGCTGAGATTTTTCTAATAAAAGTAAAACTATTTTGAAACGGATATTGTCTTAAAATTCCTCACCAGAAAATTTTGTTTGTGGATCCATCACAGTCTTTATTAGGCGATCAATAATTACCCAAACTTTTTAATAAAATTTAAAGGCTTTCGAAACAAAAATCACCTAATCTGCCTGAAGCTATTGTATGTCTAGTGTCCATTGAATATGTGTAACTCTTCATTACCAACTCCCTCTGATAACTACTTTAAGGCTTTTAGTTACTGGAATGTCCGAAATACCTAAATCGATGAGCGTATCGGCTGAGCTTTGCTCTTGCAAGGGCTTGTGTCAATTATTTGAGTATTTTTGAAGATTAAAACCGAATTATAAACAAGCTACAGAACATATCCTATATAACTTGGAAACAGAAATGTTGTTTTGGACGATTGTATCAAAATTAATAAACTCCTTATCTCTTCTGAAGGACGTCTTTTTTAATTTTTCTTTTGAACCATAATAACTTTTTTTTTGAGTTAATCAACCTCTTAACTAATCTATGCAGAATTTAAACTCTTCCTGAAACCATAAATTTATTTACGAATATCAACTGCCAGCATGTATTTGTTATTATTAGGGCGACTGTTTAAAATGAATGGCTTGATGAAATAAAATCGTGAGTGTTAAGCTTTTGTGGCAAAATGTTGATATGTGTTAAGCTCTAAATAAAAGCAGTAGCACAAGCAGCAGCAACAAAAACAACAACAACAAAAAAAAAAACTGATAATAAAATTCAAAGAAAAAATCTTCATTTTTGTTTAGTAATTCCATAGTTTAGATTGATGGTTTACGAGGTCAAAGAGGTTATACACCACAAAAACCAAGGATACACCATTATTCCTTCTATCTCACATAGACCAACAGCACACTATTATAATGCAGAGAGAGAGAGGAGAAAAAAAACACTTCAACACTTAAAATACGAAGCACTATTCAATTCAATGTACACACAAAAATGTATTCTTTACCATACAGAACATCGGAAATATTAAAATGGGAGAGGCTGTGTTTTTTCGGGTGCTATTACACGCAAAAAAACAAAAAAAAACAAGAAATTCTATACAATTTATATAAAATACGCAGGGCATTACCAACTCAAACCCGGTATGCTTCATGTTTGAAAGGACTTAGAAAATACGGTTACGGTTTGGTTACAAGGGCATCTTCAATGTATGCAAATCATTAAACACTGAGCCTATTTTCAAAGAGGGTTTCTTGTGTGATCTCATCAATGTCGTGACTGAACAAGGAGTGTAACATACACCAGGAAATAAATTTTACTTACATATGCAGTGGATATTGATATTATGGGTTATCTACAGTGAGTCTACAGTGTGTCTCTGCAAGTAGTGGTGGAAGGTAGTGTTCGCAAGATCGCTACATTGGTGTATGGAGTATTGGCTTTCAAACATACAAAATGACAAACTAATATCTGCTAAGTATGTATAGACAGACAAACACCCCTGCTTTCACAAACATATAAATTTAATATCCCTATAAATGAGCATGGCTGTGTCTGTGTATACGTTTGTGTGAATGCGAACATAACATTTATATTTAAGTTATAATAGAAATACATACATACATACATACATATATACATACATACATATGTATGTATAGTATGAATGTATAAATGGTACATATGTATGTATAAGTAACAACTTAAGTGACCATGGTTTTACGAGTATGTTCATTAATCTAATCAACACCAATATTACCACAAATGTTTACAAGGCCATAAAATCGTATCTAAATGTGGTCATTTTATCTGGTACATCAGTGAATACATACATACGAGTACATATGTACACATACACCTCACACCTTAACAAATAAATTAGAGTTTCAACAAAATCTGAAATGTATGTGTACATACATACACACCCCCTAATGACTATTAAATAATAATTTAATTGACGATGATAATGATAATGATGATAATGATGATGATAATGACAGTGGTGATGGTGATGATTGTGTTTTTTATTTTTACTGTTATTAAAACGGAATTTTTTTTTTTAATAAAACTTTATTGAAAAAAAATTGCTTTTTATTATTGAATATGTATGAAGAGCAGGTTGTGTATATAATTCGTATAGAAAATGGAAAGAAAATTAAATATACCCGCTAATTGCATTTGAATTTAATTATAAACATACAAATAATAATACATTTGATTGGCTATTGTTTGTTATGTTACAGCAGCTATGCGGTAAACGTTAACATTTTATTTCGGATGCATTGATTCGAACACCAGTGCATCTGGGCTTAAATGCAATGAGAAATATGAAATCTCTGGTGATATCCTTACAGCGTTGAGGCTCTGAAATTTTTCTGCCCAAGGAAAAGGTTTACTTCATTCGATTATTGGCCCAACTAACTGACTTATGTGTCTTACAGACAGAGTAGAATGGCAAGTGAACTTTTTGTTTTAAATTCAGAAGTCAAATGGCCTATGCTTGTACGAAGATGTTGAAATTTTCAACTGGATAGCTTCGAATAGCATCGTCGTAGTCTTGTAGGTAGTGTTTGAAAGAGGGTAAAGGTTTCTTGTATGATCTCATCAATATCTTGACAGAACAAAAGATATAATTTACATCACGAAATAAATGTTACTCACATACACCGTGTGTATATTGATACACAGTGAATATAAAGTCCTGCCTCTTCAAATACTGAAATGTAATTAAGGAAAGCGGTTTTCACAATAAGCTGCGTTAAAATCAAATTTTGCTTATGGGATTTAAATAAGAAAAGCTTTTGGCAATTAAGTATCATGCTGTTATCATAACAAGTTGCCCGGATTGGCGGAAAACGGATTCATTGGAATACTGGGACACTAAAGATAAGGATAAAGGATAGTTTTCCTGAAAAAGAGCAGTTGAGAGCACTGTCGATGTTGTTGAAATAAAAATCGAATTGCGCTATTCTGCTTCTCCTAGTCCTCACTGAATTTTTGAATGTTTAATTAACCTGAATTGGCCCTAGTCCAGTAGGTAGTGTGTGTGGCTTATTTTATATTTCATAACGAAATATAAAAAAAAAATTATTTCTTCGGAGACTTCTTCTCACCAAACGACAATGAATTCCATACCAAAGGAATTCTATTCATAAATATGGTTGTCGCCGTACAACCATACATAGTGTGTACAGAGTGTGTTGGCTTATTAGACGTAAGGCCAAGGTTTAAACTCCAGGTCAGACGTCAAAACGAAAATATGAAAAAATATTTCTTCGGCGGCTTCCTCTCAGAAGATTCCTGGAAAAACTCTGAGATTAAATTGCCATGAAAAGTTTCTCAACAGAAATCTGTCATTCGAAGTCGATTTTAAGCTGTACGTCTCACAGCACATGCATGAATTAAACCCACAAAACATAAGTGGCTACCTCGTAATCCTGTCTGATGGCTTGTAATGACTAATTGTGTAAGTATTCGGCTTTTCCAAATGCTATAGAGAGGTTAATGCCAATATGACTCCGATTATAGAGATTCTCGTCCGTCATTGATAAGCAAAGTTTGGTTTTAGTAGTAACTTCCTGAAGCCTAGTTTACTTGTGGCTGTCATTAAGCGATTGAAGATGATTGGGGCGCTATAGTATCAAAGTATTATGTCTTATAAACGCCTCTATTCCATAGCCACACTGTTGCTTTGCTTACCTGCAATTCTACAACTTCTGTTGCTCGGAAATCATTTAATTGATGTCCTCAGGAGTTAGAAATTTTCTCTTTGTTCACCTTTCGACAAAGTAACGAAGTTATAATCCTCTAAACCCTGTTATTGTATTGAATTGAAGCAAATCATTCTAGTTTACACATGACTTCCCACACCAGTATAAAAAACACAAAGTATTCCAAGTGGTTTGGTGGTAGATGGCAGCTTTCTTACTTCCTGGAATCCAATTTAATTGACCAAAATTTATTATTAAAACACAACATCTTAAACAATTAAAACATCTTAAAAATTTTAAAATTTTTCCACCCTTAATTGAATTTCAATGAAATTTTCCTTTTTATCATGGCATTATGGCCAAGATCTATAGGCCTAGAATTTTACACCAAAAAGATTTATCAATCGAAAGCAATTAGAATTTAAATGTGGCCATAATAGTGTGGTTGAGTAACAAAACTTATGTAAAAAAGGTTTTAGAACAACAAAGACAAAGAAGAAAAAAAAAGAGACAAGAGAAAAGAGTAGAGAGAAGAGAAGAACAATAAATAAGACATGTTTTGTTAAATTTGAAGACAATTAAAGGAAATGTACTATGCAACAGAGAATTCATTGAAGCATTGCGTAAATCATTCATACAATACAGCATTACATTTAACATCTTATTAATGGAAAGACGTAACATCCTGTTGAGTTTATAAATTAGAGTGTGAGTGGCTCTGCGTGTTTTACATAAATACTTACATACATACATACATACATACATACATACATACATATGTAATGTACTTTTCCGCCACCTCTCCCCATTTCTTATAATGACTAAGACTACTATTTGAAATTATAATACGTAAGTTTCATTACGGAATTAACCCAGCAAACATTTAGATGGTGGTTATATCACCTATAAATCAGCAATTTTTTCGTGAAGAAAGCTGCATGTGTAAGTCTTTGTTTGCCTATGGAATTCAACAGTAGGCACAGAGTATCAACAATTTAGTGCATCGTGTTGTTTGATATCGAAAACAAAAAGCATACGAGGTAGCAGCATTCATTTCAAAGCAAAGAAATTATGTGACATAGAAACTGAAGCCGGGTAATGTTGAAAAGCTATTTTGCCTGACTGACAAGCTATTTGATTGCTTTAAAAAGAAAAGAGTTTTGCTGTTGACAAAAAATGGATTCACTGAAATGAAACGGCAACTTTGAGCAACTTTTCAAGGCAATTTTACTTTACTCTCAGCGATTTTACCAGAAGACTGCTGAGCTGAATTTTGTCCGAGATATCTAGGCTGGGGTTTCATTACATCCCCGCATCTAATAAGCTAACACACTACCGACTAGACTAGGGCGATTTATACAGATTTTCTTATACAAAAAGGAGGTACAGGGTACATCCTCCCTTGTATACATGTTTACATAGGCCTTGTGGGATATCTGACTAAAATGTTTTAAATCCCCCAAAAATCAATAGAAAATGAATCTAAGAGACATTAGAGTGACATACTTGGTCGAAAGTTGAAAATTACTAACAAAGACTACTTTATATGCATGATTGTTAAGAAGAGAAACTTCTAACTCTTGAGGATATCAGTTAAATGATTTCTAAGCAACAGAAGTTGTAGAATTGCAGGTGATTTGGATAAGATCAACACGTTAATCAAAGCAACAGTAGGGCTGTGGGACAGAGAGGACTGTCAGCAATCATTAGCAATCATCATCAATCATTATCAATCATCATCAATCATTATCAATCATCATTATTCATCATCAATCAGCATCAATCATCATCAATCATCATCAATCATCATCAATTTATTAATAATAGACACAAGTGAGCTACGCTTCAGGGAGTTACTACTAAAACTTTACTTATGAATAACAAACGAGATTCTCTATTGTGAGAAGAAGTCGCAGAAAGAAATATTTGTTCATATATCATATTGGAGATGTCTGACCTGGAGTTTAAGCCGAGATCTCACGTGTAATAAGACAACACACTACCTACTAGACTACGGTGACTATAAAAATCTGAATAGCATTTCATATTTGATGTAGAAATTTAGCCTGAATGGTCACTGGGCTATGCTTTACATTTCCAAAGGCACATGCAAATAAGAAAACAATTTTACAACTCATACACTTACGCAAACAACTTAACAGAACACGCACACCCATACATTTGCTTAAGAGATGCCTTATAAATGTGGTGATTTGTAATTGACCGGAAGTTGTAAATTTGTATATGGTTTCAGTTCAGTGCTTAATTATTAATCACCTTAAAAGTGGTTACTGGTTGCTCGTTGCTGGTTGTTGTTGCTTGTTATCAAAGTAAAATTTTCAATTGTATTCGATTAAACTTAATCTCATTGACCATTAGATAATTTTCCCTTTTTAATGACTTTTAAAAGACAATGTCTCATGTTATGTGATTAAAATATGCTTAAAAACACAACAACAACAACAAAAAAAAACCATGATTCTGTACAATTATATTTGATTTTGGTAAAACCCTTTATGGTTATTGGTTTTAATTTTAATCACATTGAAGTTTAATGGCTGGTTTTGAATTTTATTAGAAAATAATTTCGTTTTCTTTTTGGTATACAAAACAAGTTTTTACCTTCGTTAGATAGACAAAAAAAAAAAAAAGAATTTCTGTTGTAATTTTCTTTTGCAACAAAATGTGGTAAAATTAAGAATAAATACGAGATACGAAAATACGAAATAAAAATATACAATCAAATACAAATACAAATACATATACAAATAAAATACATTATAAATACATATACAAACAATATTGTAAATATTTTGCCATACAGAAAGGAAATTCAACCTTCAATTCGTAAATAGGTTGGAAATAATTTAAATGCATACAATCATTTACACACACACACACACACACATACATATTTACAAGAAGATATTGCACAAACATTATAGGATTTTCGCTTTCTCACACACAAAAAAAAAAAAAATAAAAAAAAACGAAACGAAATGAGAAAACATAAAGTAATCTTACACTTCACTTCAGCAGCAGCTCCGGATCACACAGGTTGCCAATGTGTTTTCCAGCTCGCCTCTATTCCCCTCCATTTTAAACGTGCAGCAAGAAGTGAAGAGTGAATTGTACATAAATATCATGAATTCAAGGTAAAAACGCTTCATGAACTATTTAACACATAAAAATTGTAGAAAACTATAATATTCTAGGGTATATCCTGCAAACGCAATTATATAGTATGCTACACAAGTATTCGAACAGATGAATTTAAAACGTGCATTGTACATCTGTTATGTAGTGTTAGAGTTTGAATGAAGTTTAAATCGAGCTCATTGTTCTATCAAAACTGTTTTGGAACTTCAATCAAACGAATGCCGGCGGTTGCATAGATTATGCTGATAGAGATATGTAGAAAATTGATTATTTTCAGTCAATACTGCAATTGAGATACTCATAGAACAATAGACTCAGCATTCCCTTAAATGGCATCTACAAGAGCTTTGAATCTAAGCAGATACAAGCTAGTTTTCACCGCATATAACAGTAACTTTTTGTATGAAGCGAAGGAGGCTCTTAGCTCTTAGCTTGACCAAAGTGGAACCTTTTCTTTCAAGAAGTATCCCACCACGAAATCTAAAACTAAACCTCTACAAGAGCATATGAAGATTCATAGAGAACCACTTAAGCATTGATTTCAAAACCTTTGCGAGCAGCAGGACTATCCAACAGAAAGATATTTCATACTAGACGGGTGGAAGCCTAATGATATTCAAAGATCATAAAGAAATTTCTCTACTACCGAGATGGAAAAGTGGTTGGTGACTTAGAGAAAAAGAACAATAATAACTTATTTAAGCATATTATGAGGAGTGTCGGTGTTATGAGTAAGAAGTGCTTTTAGAATACCGCCATCATTAGCTATTGGTGTGCTACCTTAAATGACACTACTATTATTTGCGGCAATGACATGTCAAGGCATAAGCACACATACATAATTGGTCACAACAAACCTTCAGTCAGGATTAGGACCTAGCTTCTCACAGCCCTTATATTGTGTGCGTTAATTTTATACATTAGTGGCGGGACCTACACAGATTTTTCAGAAACCTTTCATGGCAATTTTATTTGCTCTCAGAGTTTTTGTCTGAAATCTGCTGAGAGGAAGTCGTTTTTTTCGTTTTGTTGTCTG
>QOCX01003307.1:0-17952 GCA_005959815.1 Sarcophaga bullata | reverse complement strand
TTTATTAAACATAAGATAGGCATACAATTATAATGAAATATTTACCTTACCTTACTCTTACAAAAGAGAGAGACTTTCTCTCTTTTTTACTCTCTCTAGTAATGAAAAACATGAGAAGTTTTGTATCGAAAATTATCAAAGTTCTCCCAGAATCTCTCTACGAAGCATTAGTTTTCTGCTAAAACTCGAACATTAGATTGTTATTCCCCTTCAGCGGGGTAAACAATTCATTGCCCACTAAACTCTACTCATTTGCTAAAGAATAATGAAATAATGAACTGATTTAGGAACCTCGTGTATCACTTAAAAATTTCGTACCAACCAAACTCCACTCACTTGTAGTAGTTAATACAAGCCCCTGGCTACTGGATGCACAAACAGGAAGACTGGCAATACCCTTGCAACTATTTCTTCAGATATTCTAATAACGAGAAAGAAAACCTAGTCTTCCCGGTAATTATTTAGCTCTCAAGAACGCGAGGAAAAGAATTCCAAGGCAGCTAGACTTTATTGTCAAAACATGTTTGAAGTCGCCGTATTCTGTTGGCTTATTTGAATTGATGTTCACACCCTAAGTTAGACATCTCCAGCACACTTAAATTTGAAAAAATATTTCTTTTGGCGACTTCCTCTCAGCAGATTTCCGGCAAAAAAAAAACTCATAGTCGACTTTAAACTGTACATTACGCCACTCATATATCAAATGACCACATACAACGTGGGTGGTTTGAGAAGTTTGGTCGTAATCCTACCTGAAGGATTGTAAAGACCAATAATATAAGTATGTTTGACAAAAGGTGTTTTAAATAGAATTCACTCTTTTAAACTATCAATATGGCTGAGAGGTGGCAGACAAGAGTTACAATTGTATAACTGAATAGGCCCTGTTGCTCATTCCTACAACACATTCACAACAAGGCTGCAGATGCCAAATACAGTTTAATGTAAAGGAAAGCGCAATGCAAAAACTGATTAGAATTTCTTTTTTTCCCAACCTTTCCCTATCAGGAAATGTAAAGTGAGAGCTTACCAGCTCTCATTTATATTGAGTGGAAATAATTCTATGAGTTCACCAATTACGCCATCCAATATTTCGGGTTTACCATTTTTCTTGAGATCCTTCTCGCCGAATTTTCCTTTATCAAATTCCGTATGCCCGATAGTTCTACTGGCTGCCATACATCCAGTTTCCACAGTAGAAACTTTTTTATTCATCAAGTTTCATCAACCAGGCAACAGGCAGAAAAGTCATTGTGTTGCTGCTGAAAAAGAAATTATTACGAGATGTTCATCACAGCTGAACTTTGTTCATTAGTTAACACCATTCGGGCATCAGTGGGCACCAGAGATCAGCAATGAAACACTTTTTCGCTACTCATAAGTACTCATGAAATTTTGAGTATGAGTGAGTCATCAATATTGAAATGTAACTGCTCTGATTCATTCGTACTCACTAGAACAATGATTTATAAGTACAAGTTGCAATGAGTATGAGTACAACGTTGACATCGAACTCATAACATTCGAAATATGTTTGATTCATACGCCTACTCATTCAGATTCATAAATTTAGAAAAAATGCTTATAATACTCACAAATATTACAACAAAATAAAAAAGACACACAAGCAGAAAAACACAGAGAAGCAAACAGAGCAAACACACAATCTTCTAGTGAGTATTGTAGTGTTCGTACGTTCGATTCACACTTATTTGACGATGCTTGTATGCATATGTTTAGTCACGGAGAGTAGAAATCAAAAACATCATGCGTAGTGTTAAGTATGAGTATGATGAATACTTCAAACTTTGAATATGAGTAGTATGAGTAGGACAGTAAAACAAGTATGAATGCGTATATAAGTATCGGAAATTATGAGTATGATTCGAATCTTACTCATCTTTTTGAATACTCATTACTGATCTCTGGTGGGCACCCGGTTGTATGGATATATGTTTTAAAGTTTGTTCATTACCAAGAAGATCATTTTCTCGCTTTTATAACACATTTTAAACAGGTTTACACAGTTAAATACTTGACTCACTACATTACTTCCGTGTCAGGTATAAACTTTTACTCCGCTTGGGATGGAACTCCCAAATTCCCAAATTGCCTTTTTACTGAGCTAAGTGCCTATTGGAATTTGCGAAATATTTCTTCGCTTCTACCAATATGAACCGTCAGTGTTAATCAGCTTTTATTTCATTAATACTTACAGAGATTTCGTCCTCAGTTCTCAGAGCGTTCATGTTGTGAGTGTTAATTTTATCCATGAGTGGCGGGAGATACTGCTTAATGTCTACTCGGAACGATTATGCAATTTTATTTACTCTTAATAACGTTTTTGACCCTAAAACAACGGAGAGAAAGTTTGCGAAAGAAATATTTTCGGGTTCATGGCACCTCGTACTGTGCAATAAGCAGTTTCCGACTATTCAGATCAGCTGTAAACAAAATAACTACAAAAGTTAACACCGCAATTTTTTAAGTTAAAATCATTAAGTTGCCGTAGTCTAGATAGTGTGTTGGCCTATTAGACGAAATGCCAGGGTTCAAATACCCGGTCAGACATCATTCTTTGGCGACGCCTTTCTTTTAGCAGATTTCTGGCAAAAACTCAGAGAGAGTAAATAAAATTGCCATGAAAAATTTCACAAAAATCTGTCGTTCAGAGTCAATGTTAAATTTGTAGGTCCAACACTCATGTATAAAATTAACACACACAAAATAAGTGGTGGGAGAAGCTAGGATGTAATCCTGATAAAGTGTTGTTATGTAAGTATGTAAAATCATAAGGAAAAATTGAAATTTTTATAAATAAATTTAAATTTAAATTGAGTAGTATGAGATCTAACCCACAACCCTCACACTTGTATGAATAGACAATAAAAAATCCTTTTTTACTCCACTTCAGGCATTTCATTAAAATTTTTGTGCTGACAGATTGCTATTTCAAATACATGACCTTCCTCATCTGACGACCAAACAATTTTTTTTTTTAACAATTGGAAACGTTTTAATTCAAAAAAAAAGAGCAGTCTGGACCAGTTTATTCTGTTTTTTAAGGAACACAAAATAATCAAATTGACGATTTCTCTCTTATCCATCATAAATTTATCATTCACGAAAAAAAGAACAGCGTGGTCAAGTGCATGTGAAGGTACCTTTTTGTTTTCATATCCTTTATTATAATCGTTTTACTTTTTATTTTTTTTCCAAGCTCATCCCCCTCCCCCTCAAATTATCATCAATCAAATTAATTTTTTTTTTAGAAAATAAAATTGTTTTTAAAATTCCAAAAAAAAAAAAGGAATTAAAAATTCGTTAGAAACGATAGATTGAAACAGAAATAAAGGGGCAAGTTGCCGACTTTAGCAACTCAAGCCATTTCCGCCTTACACTCTGAGACAGACAAAACGGAAGTCAAACAAACGCTCCCCCATAATAATTTTTATGTTGAAATTTCGCATACGAATTATGACATGAAATTCTCTTTAATGCTGTTCACACTCTGGACTGGAATCGGAACGTATCGTTTGGTTATTGTATTGAATTGTGTTATGTTATCCTTTCAGTATTTGATAAATTCACAACATATCGATAAAACGTAACGTTTATTTGTTATTGTTATCGTTTTGTCTGTTGTCCGTTTTATTCTAAATTTTTGTGAGTTTCAGAGGAGTAGGAGAAGCAACTCCTTTTGATGAAATCAATCAATTTTTATGTTTCAAGTGTTTGTGTCTGACTTGACTGACTTGACTGACTTCCTATCGCATGAAGAAGTGTGAAATAAAATTGAAAAAAGCGGGCATTTTATGTCTCACATTTGAATCAATTGTTGTTGTTGTTGTTGTGTTGTTTTTAAGAACTTGTTTCATAATATTTTGTAATACGAGTGTTAGAATGGGAAACATGTGAGACCGATCAGGAGTGTAGCCAGTTGGACGGAGTAAAAGTGCATTAAATGCGTAATTGAATTATGCCAAGTTAATGTCATGTTTTCTGTTTCATTGAATTCCCATCACAAGGGGTTGTAAATGCAATAAGATTTCCTGATAAATTTTGTTGATTTCACTCCTTTTCTATTGATTCAAACGCTAGACAATGAAACAAACAGAAAAAAATGGGAAAGAAAAAACAAAATGATACGTTTTCCTCAAAAGAAAGAAAAAAAATAAAAAAAAAATTTCAATTTAATGTCGTCATATGTTATCATGGCTTTAAGAATCAAAATATACCCTGAGTAGCACAACAAATGAAGCGTCCTATGTAAAGTGTGGTACAACCATAAAGTACCAGGAAGTTAATTGTTGAGTCACATCTTTAAGACAAGCTTCTTATCCAACTTATTTTGACATTCTTTTGTTCAATGTGTTTGACAAATTTAATCATAAAAGAGCTACACAATTGAACGTCGGATTAAGATTGCTGAAATCTTTTACGAAACTGGGCGTTCAGTTCAAACCGCATTTTGTGCACTTCAGAATTTATTTTGTTAAGCATTATCAGCCAAATGTGATCATAATCAATAGAATTGTGAAAAAATATCATCAAATCGGGTCTGTCAGAAATGTAAAAACGCCTGCTAGCCAGTTCATTCTGCGGAAAACATTGCTATTATTAGCGTCAGTGTGGCAGAAGAGCTGTCAACCTCAACACGTCGTCGTGCCCAGTAATTGAACATCTCACGTACAACATTGATAGAAATTTTGAAAATAAGAATTGTATTTTTACGCTTCCAAGTTCAATTGACTCAGGAGCTCAAGTCAACTGACCATTTCAAGCGTCGTCAATATGCCGAATGATTGATTGAACAGACAGAAGTAAATTCTGTCCTTGCAAACGAAATCATCCTCAGCGACGAATAACACTTAGGTAATCATGATAAGATATGCCAAATGTCGGCCGGACCATCTATCGGTTTAAATTGGAACCATCGGTTATTTCGAATCTGGCAATAGGCAATACTTATGTCATTCTATTCTGTCACAAAATTCAGTAAATTATCTCCACTGAACGTAATAAATCGATTTACGCTTGAACACCGTTAAGATTTATTAGGCCAACAAAAACCTGCACGAAGATGTCGATTTTGCCAAAAAAAAAATTAAATTTTCCTATGAAGATCATTTTCATCATGATGGGTATGTTAATAAACAAAATTGCCGTATTTGGAACTCAGAAAACCATCGCCGTGGTCTTACAGAAGCCAATGCACTCACTACAAGTGACCACTTAGTGAGGCTTTTGGAGCGGAGGCATCGTTAGTTCATATTTCATCGAAAATATGGACAAAGCAACCATTACGACCAATGGAGATACCTATTATGCCATGATCAGTTATCATGAATTTTTGTAGCCGCTCTTTATGGTATTGATGTGAACGATGTTTGGTTTCGACAAGTTGATGCAACCTGCCACACATCTCATACCACAATCGATTTATTGCGTCAAACTTTTTATGGCTGTTTAATTAGACGAAATGATGATGTCAATTGGCTGCCATAAAATGCTGCGATTTGACACCGTTAGGCTATTCTAAAGAAAAGTGTTAGGCCGACAAACCAGGTCATTTTAATGCCAACATTTGTGATGCCATTGCTGAGATACAACCCCATACACTCGGAAAAGTTCACAAAAACTGGTCCGATCAAATGAGGTACTTTGGGGCCAGCCGCGACAGCCATAGGAATGAAATAATATTCCATTTCTAACCGAAATAATGGTACTTCACAACAACAACAAAAAATTTGGCAAGATTTCAAACCGTTTTTGTTTTTCATTGCATTTTTAAATTAAAACTTTTAAATGGCCCGCCGTATTCTATACCGGATTCATTCAACGGCAACATTAATAATCATTGTTTCGACATGAACAGTAGTACAGTGATCGGGTTGTTGCAACTTGTTCAGTTGTCTTAAGGAAAAAAACTATCACAAGTGCTCACGCTATCTCTTAATAAGCTGTGCTTGTGTTGGTAAACTAGTGAAAGAAAACATTTCTTTGTTCGAAATTAATTGCAATTGTTTTGTGGGAATTATTTCATCATCATATTTTATGTTGTTGAAATAAAATTTCAAAAATTCGACAAAAAAAGAAAATAAAATTCTAATCTCAGGTGTATTTTTCAAAGCAACATAAAAAATATATGAGACAATACGCACACATACATGCATACATACATACATACATAGATTTGATATTACCATTAAAGAGAGACAGACAGTTAGGCACACATGTCTAACGGCATAATGTAAAATGAACAATTTTAATATGCGTAAATAATACTTACAACTGCAACATACACAAAGTAATACAATATTCGTGAGTATGTATGTAAAAAAATAAACACATACACGTATATACACACACGATTTCGTGTACATGCTTGTATGCGTGTATAAACATGAGTAGAAGTACGTACTACAAGAGTATAAATAATAGCAACAACAACAATGAGTTTTTGCATTATGATGTAATAAAATTATGAATTTTACAGGCAACAACAACAACAACAACAGCAACAGTAACAACAGCAACAGCAGCAACAAACGATAACGTCTATGGAAAGGAAAAGACCAACAGGACAGAACAACAATAACAACGAATACAAAAGAAAAGAAAAAAAGGTGAGTGAGAGTAATAATGAAACAAAAGAAGGCGTTGAAAGGAATTTATTAAAATTCAAGTGCCACTGTGTGTTGACAACACCGTACAACACAATAAATAAAAAGCAATAGAAACACAAAGAGAGAGAGAGAGAGAAAGGTAGAGAAACAGCAAATGTAATGAGATCCAATTTTTTTTTTGTTTTTGGTTTCTCTGTCCTCAAAATACATACGAATTTCCAAAAGGTCATAGAAACTTACGTGTGCATGCAAGAGTGTGCAAATATTAGCATGCGTGTGTATGTGTATGCATGTGAGTATGTATTTATGAATTTCTTTGAGAGCATTATATAAAATGATGATGATTTTGATGTCAAGAGCAAAATAAAATTGACATACACACACACACAACTACAGCTGAAGCAGCAATAAGAGCAACATTTTAATTTTGTTACAATTACAACAACAACAACAGAAAATTTTCAACATCTAAATGAAAAAGAAAAATAGGCGAGCGAGAGAGAGAGAGAGAGAGCGAAGTAAGGTGTACTGTGTGCAAGCACTTCTTTTATGACAATGGAAAATGATGATGATTTTGTGCATAATTTATTCGAATGATTATTACGACGAAACGAACCTTTTTACAAAATTACCTTCACACTAACAAACACACAAACACATACTTCATTGTATACTCTCTCTCTCTCACACTCTATGCCTTACAACTTAAGAGGACATTTAGACTCTGAAATTATGAACAAAAACAAAATTTAAAAAAAAAATACAGCCTGACACATTTGTGGCATTATGTATTGTAACCTTTTTCGCTTTACTTTTGTAATTTTCATTGCTTCTATTGCTTGCTACTTGCCACATTTAAAAACGTGTTCATTTCCATCCAGTAAATCTCTGTACTGTACCACTGCCATATTTCGCAGTCACTTTGCCGACGTTTATTCTTGTCTTTTGCAATATTTTGCAATTAAATATGATTCCCGTTATAAACTTAAGTACTTGTCAAATGTCTACACTCAATGATTATGATAATGTTGCTGTTTGCATCAGACCAATAAAGGAATCCATTCACAGCGAAAAAAATAATGAATGCTCTATTCAACTTACAATGAATATAATTTTAGCATAGTTTTAAAGCAAGTCGCCGTTGCCTAGTGGGCAGTGTGTTGGCGTACGTGAAGCCACAGTTCAAACATTAAGCGTCAAACGTCTGCAACAAAAAGAAATTTAAAAAATTTCTCTGAAATCTGCTGTTTCTGGCAAAAACTCTGACAGCTAATACTATGTCGGCTTTAAACTGTAGGTCCCGCCGCTTATCGATAAAATTAACACCCGCAACATAATTGGTGTGAGAAGCTAAGCCGTCATCCTGACTGAAAGATCGTAGTGACAAATTATGTATGTATTAACAGTTTCAAACAGGAAAGTTGGGTTTTAGCCCCTTCTTATTCTGTCCAGCTAACATATTTCAAACATTGTCTTAACTTGGGACCAAAAATCCTTTAGCAACCTTGGTACTCTTACCAAAAAACCACAACTCGTGTAAAGTAAACCGGTAGCGTTTTCCAGTTAAGAAGCCTGAAAACATTTTTTGATTTTAAAAGACCCAACACTTAGAGTAGTAGTAGCCAAGTAGTAGTAGTTAGTATAGTAGTAGTAGTAAAGTTAGTAGTTAAGTAAGTAGTAGTAGTATTACTAGTATTACTAGTAGTAGTAGTTATAGTAGTATTGTAGTATTACTAGTAGTAGTAGTTATAGTAGTATTCTAGTATTACTAGTAGTAGTAGTTATAGTAGTATTGTAGTATTACTAGTAGTAGTAGTATTAAATTAGTAGTAGTAATAGTAGTAGTAGTAGAAGTAGTAGTAGTAGTAATAGTAGCAGTAGTAGTTCTATTAGTAATAGTATTACCAGCAGTAGTAGTAATAGTAGTAGAAGTAGTATTGCAGTAGTAGCAATAGTAGTTACTACTACTAATATACAATAGTAGTTACTGCTACTAATATATAATAGTAGTTACTACTACTAATATACATTAGTAGTTACTACTACTAATATACAATAGTAGTTACTACTACTAATATACTACTACAAAACTACTACTACCACTAATTACTACTACTTGCTGGTAATACTATTACTAATAATACTACTAGTAAGTAGTAGTATTATTGTAGTATTAATAGTAGTAGTAAATCGTTTACTATACCCGTGTGTGGCACCCTCACTCAACTAAAATCTCCCTCCTCCTCTTTTTGGACTCTTTGTGCCGACTCGGAACTACTGTAGTATTACTACGAAGTGGAATCCTTCTGGCCATTTGGCCCCCTTATATCTTATATCCGCGTCCGGATTGCGCAACAAGATCTGAAAATGTGTTAAAAAATCCGTTCTAATCCTCTCATTCAAGTAAAGTTTTTAAGATTTCAACAATATTTCGGTATAACTGGCTATGCTGTTCAAATTTTCTTCGCTTTCCAGAATTAAATCGCAAAAATTTTGGCACTACCGACGCCGCCTTTAGCCTCAAGATTTGTTCTTTCTAAACTTCATCGCTTACAATGAAAGAAAGTGTGTTCCACGTCATCAATTGTCGTAGCTTCCCCATTTTAAACAATATTAACAATAATAACCGGGTCCGGATAATGGCTGTGTTAAATAGTAATTAACCTCACCAAATTTTCTCTCAATCCATCGTGTAAATATTTTTGAGAAGTTTTGTTGTTCATCTACCACTTGTTTCAGTTTTCCATTTCTATTGCCGTTGTCGTATGGTTCGCTTTCTGGCATCGTCGACATTTACACGGAGAAACAGTAAATGCACGTTTTAGTAGTAGCAGTAATATTATAGTAGTTGTATTGAAATAGTAGTAGTACTGAAGTAGTAATATTAGTAATAGTAGTAGTATTGAAGTAGTAGTAGTAATAGCATTATTAGCTTTTGTTGGAGATAACTTATAGCAAATTGTACTAAAAGTATCTTTTGAGGCCTAATGAGTATCTAGAGTACCATTTTCCTTTCAAATTTCTATGCAATCAAATAACACATTTAAAGCTCTGCATTTGACGGTGACAACAAATCCTATTACCTCACACACACACACTCAAGCAAACAGAAATAATAAAAGTTAGAGAAAAAGAAACGCAGTCAGTTTGTATATTTAATTTATTTAAGAACTTCAAATGAACAGGTTGAAATTGAAATTATTAAATACACTGCCTATCAAAGGTACAACGATTACATCTGTGTCCCGTGTCGTCATGTAGAAGTTTGTCGATATAATTCGTATTCCGTTATTGTGAATGTGCCAAAGTGGCTTTTAACTGATCCCTGCTGTGCTCTTTTCTTAACCAAGTTAATGTTCAATCTTCTTCTTTTTTA
Organism: Sarcophaga bullata; assembly: GCA_005959815.1. Lineage (NCBI taxonomy): Eukaryota > Metazoa > Arthropoda > Insecta > Diptera > Sarcophagidae > Sarcophaga > Sarcophaga bullata. The sequence goes on along the minus strand of QOCX01003307.1, from coordinate 7,947 downwards.
TTATTTTTAAGTCCCCAGTGGGGATTTCTTGTCGCTGTTTGTCGCCATTATGTGTTTCTATTACAATACACTGAAATGTGGAAATGTGGGTGTATGCAGCATGTATTTCTTATTGAAATGTCTTGGAATTATCGTCGACCAACGTCCTGAATCCTGGCTGCCGTGCTAAAGCTACTGCAAAATGTATTTTATTTTTTCAATTTATTGGTGGAAGTGCACATTTAAGTGGCGTAAATATTTTGTCTCAAAGACTTAGAGAATACGTTCAGTAAAGCGAAATATATTTTGAATTTATTGGCTTTGTTTTCAGTTTGATTGTTTTGTGTAATTATGTGCGTACTTTTCATTGAATCCTTATTCTTTATGAGAAAGTGTTCATTAGAGTGCCCGAGTGGAGGCATAACTTTGATACGCTTTTTAATTTAAGAAAATAGCAAAGAAGTGAATTTTGAAGCACTTTTCAAGCCACAAAACACTTTCAAAAAAAAAACAATTCGGTTGTAAACGGTCTAGTTTGTTAGGCACAATTTGAAAAGATCTTATTTTTATTAGTCTCGAGAGAGATATTCGATTATAAAGCTTCGCGTTTTTGTTATCAGTGCTTTCCAGCAATAGAAAAGATTGAGAATTCTGCAGACAAGATATCAAAAGAGTTATTTCGCCTTTATGTCACTTTCATCAACCGTACTTGGCGTGATAGAAAATTGCGGCATGTGATTGGCAGATCGCACATTGTAAGCTTGTTATCCAGTATTTTGTGACTCACGCCCTACCAGATAAATCGTCTTAGAGATGTGCCTGGAAGAAGTTAACGAAATATTACAATTATAGACTCCTATGAAATAATAAGTGTATTCCTTATAATGAGACTCAAAATACGCGATTGGCTAATCTACGACTCACGTCAAAAATTGTGAGAAGCTTATAAAAATTCTAGATGAACCAGCTTCTGAATAATTCCAATGGTGGTGTAAATTACTTTGTAGTTCACGGCGGTGAATCGTGGTTAGTATCGAGATCCAGTCACATAAAAACTACAGGGTTATGACCTACAACACCTAGCAACCATGGATTCTCTGATCCACACCTGACCACAAGGAACTACAATAACGCAAATAAAACATAGGAAATAAGAGTAGATCGGTCATACTACTCAGAAAGAATACTGAAAGTATATTCATTATTGCACTTGAGTGGAATACTCCAGGCTCAAGAAGCAGTGGTAGGACAAAGAACAGCTGTATATATTCGATATTCGTCAGATCTAGGTCACAGTGCAACCTTACATGATAAAATGCGAACATAACAGCAATCAATCGAATAAAATGAAAATTCTTTGTGAAATCTTCCAAGTGGGTAATGGGAATAAAAAATTCCGAATGGTGAGTGCCAATAAGTCTACATGATGGCTGTCGGTGTATGTCGATAGGAATGAGATACTTGGGTAGGTAAGTCCCTACTTTGTTTATTTTTTCAGAGCTACTTACAACGTAAAAATATTTACTGATGATGACCACATTTCCATTATGAAACACATCCAGGTACCTGGGTACGTTGTAGTATTAAGAGTAAATTGGACTTTCACAGAAATTAAAACAGAAATATGGTTTGAAGGTTCTAACACTCTGGTGCTTAAATACATAAGGGATAGTGACAATCTTATATAATCTTCGTCGACAATCAGACTACTCTAAGGGGCATAGCGTCGGTCTGATGTAAATCACGGCTTGTTGGTGGGAGCAAAGGGTCTTTAAGGAACTTTGGATCCCGAATCCGTCTATGCTGGGTTCCGTGTCATAGCGGAATACTCGATAATAAGACGACAGATGCTCTCGCTAGATTAGGTTCACTTTCTAAGGGCGATTTAATAGTTTGTCTTGATCCCAAACTCTGCCACTTCTACGCCTCATCACTGAATAGGTCAGTGATAGAACAGGTTGGCTAGTGGGCTTAAATAAGGCCAGTCTGAGGTTAGTTATTGGGTTTATTACATGGCACTATGAGATTAGATTGCTGATAAGGATTTAGAACAGATTCCAGCCGGACTATTGCAGAGTGTGTTACACGAGGACGAGTTGGAAATTATCGAATATCTTAGTAACTGTCCAGCACTTAGTAGGCTGAGTTTAAGGCTCCCCATAGATTTATTAATAGTTTGAGCTGGTTAAGAACTGCTAGCACTCCAATGGTGTAGTCGCAACAATCTTATGTCTTTGTGGTCCTACGACTTCTTATCTTTTCCTTCCGAACTCCTCTCCTTTTTCCCTATCTACTTTATTATTCTCTCTCTTTAGCACGTCTTACAATGGTCAATTTGACCTTCGGGTATTGTACTTGTCTCAATGGGAAATACACGCCCTCTAACCAAACATAAACCTTAACCTATCGGAATATGAAATTTCTATCACATAGGCTTACAATGGCACGGGCCACACTAAACATGATTAAGTTCCATAAATAACGTTTTATTTGGAATGGAAATCGGTACTGAACTCATCCGTAAAACTAGAAAAACAAGTATTCTGTTCTACTACGAGCTCAAATAATTATTTGAAAGGTGCTATAAAGGTCAATAAGATATTTTAACAAAATTTTTATTTCTTGCCTTCATGGCAGGGATAATGTGGATCAAATAATTTGAATTTTTTTTTTATCACAAAACAAATAAATTTCAATTTAATGGAGGTTCAGTTCTATTTTATATTCTAATGAAATCAAATATAAATTTAATACGAAAATAAATACGAAAAAGCTGAAAAACAAATCACGAAATGATCATCTTTCTGGTAGAACACCTTCCCATTGCCAATTTTAACGACCATTGAGTAGGCTTATGAAAAGGCACGCTTACCAGATTATCTCGGCAAAATGTATTCTCCTGTTATTGTCTTTACTTAACACTAGTTTATGTGAATTGTATCTCTCTTCTGTATACCTTTTCATTTTCCATTCCCCTCCAATTCGATAAAGACAACATCCGGCAGAAGAATTCCATGCAAAACTACACTCAAAAAAAGAAGAAAAAACGATTGAGTGGCTTATCGGTGTTGAAACGTATTTGCACAGGCGATTGCCAAAAACCAATCGGCGGAAAATTAAAAGAAATCCAGTCAACACAAACCAATAAAAAAAAAGCAAAAAAAAAAAACAAAGAAAATCCAATGTTTTAAGCTTCTAAAGGTAGCCGTAGAGAGAGATTGTACAATAAAATACGAAACAAAATAAACGAGAATGCAAAACAACATTATGTTCGAGATAAACAAGGACAATAATAAGAAGGGGCAGAACAAATTTCCATTTCCACTTCCACTTCCCTTCTTTCCGTAACAATCAAATTGGTTTTCCACTTCACATACAAACCACAAAATTTACAGACAGTTATGTCTTTGAATGAAAGTGCAGATGGAAAATGGAAATTTAACATGCAAATAAAATGAAAATTCAAAATTATGTAATGCTTTAAGAGGGGGATGGGAGAGGGAGTGTTGTTTTTAAATGAAGAACAGATTTTTCCGTATGGCTTGTTATTGAACATTGATGACATAACAACCGACATACAACAACAAATCAAGAACCGGCGAGAACAAAATTCTTTTAAAAAAAGCACTTGAAACGAATAACGTTTTAAATAATTTGTTGTCTGTTGTTCGCTTGTTTGGTATGTTGACTTAAAAACACAGATCTTAAAACTACAGATTGAGAATAACAAGATTGAACTGGGCTTTTGTAAGACAGTGAATCAAGTTAAAGCGACTATTTGATATCCCTATACCGATGGAGCACTGCGTTCTTAGCAGACATGAAAGCTTAATATGCTTATAATCCTCCTGAACTCAGTACAGATGACACGGAGATAATGAAAGATAATAGTTAGTCCATTACACCCTATAGTCAGTATTCCACGATCTGCTTGCCCCGAGACATATATTGTCTGTGTTAGAGTTTCATACAGGATTGGCGCGACCTATCGACAGTTTTAAACAGTCGTCTCTAAACGACAGTTTCTTGGAAACTCTTTATGGCAATTTTATCCTTCTCTCTCAGAGCCTTTTGCCAGAAGACTGGCGAAGGGGCATTTCAGTTTGTTCGCATCATAAGTCAATGTCCCTATAGCCTCAAATCTTCCCCAGGATGCCTGAGTGACATCAGTATCTGATCAGTGCCATTGATTCAGTCCCGCCCCGAGACGCCTGGCCAATATCAGCGACGCCCCACCACCCTCTACCAATAGGCTAATTAAGGGGTGGCACGGGCAAATTTATATCCAGTGCCACCCCTAGTGCAGTGCCAAGGCATCACTATTACTCACACAGACAGACTTAAGTTATAGTTTTATCAACGCGGAGATTACCACCATACTAGCATACATAAGTCAAGATAGGTCCGCACCAACTGCTGTATAGATTGGTGAGATTATCCAAGGTATTCAACCCCCTTTTCTCCAACACTTACTTTCAGATGTACAGAAAGTGGAGGCTTTTTAGTCTATTATTGATGTTCGATTTCCAAATCAGTTGGATCGGATGGATGGATCGGCATGTGGTCTATACTTTCCTACGTGAAAGAGATACGCCATCAGTTTTATTGAGATCGACCCCACACGTCGCCAACTAGATGTCCACTCGCCAACCTTCCTTTAGAGTCAATTGCCATCCGTTTGGTCTAAAAGTATCCTCCCGATATTGTAAGACACCCACGTCATTAGCCCACAATCCCACACAACAATGCCCAACACACTAGCAGCTTCGTTCATGCACAAGATTATATACAACAGGAAGAAAAGCACTTCATCCTGTGGAGTTCTAATTCTTGATGCCTTCTAACGCGATAGCGAGTCCCCTAGCGTGGGGTACATGGTAGTTTCAGCTTAGCAGTTTAGAATACAATTTCTTGTCCCGTTTAGCCCCACTTTATTGCGAAGGCCCCTTCGATGTCCATCTAAGGCGCACATTGTTTTCTCATCTTACATGAGTTCGAGAATCTTCAAGACTTCAATTCACTTGAACATCTTCGTACTTGCACACTATATTCGAACTGGATTATTGGATTTTATTAGTAATTTTCCAGAGAGTATCATTTGCCAGAGAGCGAGTATTACTATAGTCCGAAGCATTTGAAGTACGCGTATGTTTAAGAATATCTTTCTAAGCTTTCGAGGCAAGTACTTGATCTCGCCTTAAATAACACATTTAAATGGAAGAGCGTATTATTTGTAATACATTTTCCATTCGTTAACCAACTGATCACTAACTGTATCACTGCCCAGTTCTATTGTAGGGTATCACAGTAAAAAATTGTTCCCCCATAAATGTAACGAGAATATGATTTGATGGAAAAGTCACGATTTTTCCCTGAACAGACATGATGAGATTTAATGTTTCATTTCGCTTTTTTTCTTTTCATTCTTATTCACCGCGAAATCTTAGATTTCAAGCAAGAAAAAAACAGATTTTATGAATACCAGCAGCATACATGCATGGAGTGGTGGGTGGGGGAGAGGTTGTTATTTGATCCACAGTGAGTGCGGTATTACGGTTGCTTAAAAAGTTAAACGTACTTGCCATACATATGGCCGCGTTAAAATCTTTATTCAAAACAAAAAAAATTATTTTCTTTTTAATTTATTTTTTTTTTTTTATTGTCGCAGGCCTATTCCGCCGCACTCAAATAGCAAACGCACTTAAAATGCAAATTTTCTTGCGTAAACAATCAAATTTGCAAAGAAATTAAATGCGAATTAAAAAAAAATGAAAAATGGAAACCGCAACACTAAGCATGAAATTTGTTTTCCACTTGCTTTTCCTTTTTTTTTTTTTTTGTTTTCTTTTTCTCATCATAATTTTCCAATTGAGTTCTGCTAAGAGGAGGTTGGGTGTCAGACATGGCACTTATGGCACTTTTGGCACACGTCACATTAGCTTACGAGTAAATCGAATTCAGTTCAAATATCTTTTCTTTGGTGCTTTTTTTTTCAAATTTTATTTGCAAAAAATGTAAATTAAACAACAATTGGAAAATCCATCGAACAATATGCGTTTGGGGAATTTTATTTACAAAAGAAAAAATATTTTTCTTCGTCTTTAAATGCTTCCAAGAGGGTGTGTAACAATGCTGGTGGGAAAGTTAATAAACCTAAGATTTTCACAGTCAATAAGAGTGAAGCAAAAATACGTTACGTTCTCCCAAAAGAAAAGCTCACACATTAAATCCGTATTTATGGCATATCTTTGAGAATCTAAGGGGAGTATTTTGAAATGAAATAGAAAATTAGTTGCGATAGAAGAAATAAAATGAGCACTTACTTATGAGTGCAAAAATATAGTCGGTTTCCATCAATTTTACAAAAATATTCCAACTGCCTTATCCAACTAGTAAGGCCTCTAGACAGAGTGAATGACAGAATCAATGGCATCTTGCTGCTTCATTAATCAGTCGCCCTCTCTTACATAAGCCAGTTAGTAATATCAGTAATAGTTAGGAACGAGGCTTTACTAACGTGAGGAACTAAAGTAATGAACAGAAAACCTCAGAGACTTATTGAGACTATCTGAGATGGAGCTGTCATGTTAGTAAACAAGGTTACTAGATTCTTGTCATGTAAATGCAGTAGGGAAGTGACACCAAACAACCTACTCTGCTACCACTAATCTAAAGCTGTTCGGCTACACATCAAATAATTTATCAAATCAACTTTTTTGTTACTGTGTTGGTAAATAAGTCAAGTCATTATTAAATATTGTTACGTTTTACCTTTTAAAAACGTTTGAAATGAGTTCGTAGATTGCAAAAAATAACAGCAAAATTTGTGTTCAATTTTAATTAAGTTCTTTTTTTATTCGCACAACTTTTGTGCGCACTGTTCACAACTGATTCTAACAGCAACAATTGCTTTATTATTATTTCCTTTGTTTATGCCCTTGCGGACAAACAATAACAATTACGACACAATTGTTCTGTAGACCTTTGTAACGGCAGATCTTCAAACTACGATTGGTTTCACTTCACACGCAACGCGCTTTCACACAAGACTGATTGAAGTTTTACTTCTACTTTGCATGCTTTGCCTTGCCTTTTATACATACGACGTAAACAGTCTGATGAACGTTCACGTAGGCGAAGGTTCGGATCTTCGCCTTCTAATAGAATTCTATGAATGTAAACATCGTTGTTTACATTTATTTAAGCTTTCTTGTTTGTTGTTAGTGTATCTTCTTTACGTTCGTCCTTGCAGTGTTGTTGTTGCTTGTTGTTAACTTGTTTATCCCTCTTCCGTGATTATGTTGTTGCTATATCGTTGTTTATTTGTTAATGAAGTAAACAAGTCCGTTGTTTTCTTTTTGTAGCTTTTGTTTAACATTTTAATGCTAAACGATGTTACACCATTTCCATTTTCGTAACATTTTCGTAATACCTGGATTTCTTATTCTTATTCGTTGATTGCTTAAAAATATGTCATCAGGTTGTGTATTCAATTTTACAGCTCTCGGAATTATATAGCAAGCATTTGTATTTGATAGTTTAATTAGGAGAGAAATTTGTCGTTGTTATAAATAAACCCGATTTCTCTTGATTATCCTATAAAATTACCAATCGCCTGTAATCTGTGCAAAATAATTTATTTTTGCGTAGCCGAATATGCATATGAATATTTAGCAAAGGATATTTTTTTTACCCTTGAAATAATGAAAATTATTTTAACAAATCTGCTTTAAAGTAAAATTAGAAGAAAAGAAATTAAACTGTTGATTACTTGCTTTTTTCGTATTTCTAAAGTTATATTGATACGTAGCAGTTAAAGAATCTGCAATTTCATACTTCTGATGCATCAGAAACACAATAAACACAAAACAGCACGCACAACTATTTTGCAATTGCAGCTTAAGGTAAGCTGCATGCGTATTAATGATAATAAAGACAGCGGCTGCAAAGCATAAGCAAGAGAAATAA
>QOCX01003306.1:0-17954 GCA_005959815.1 Sarcophaga bullata | reverse complement strand
AAATATTCGCAAATAACATATTTGTTAACATAATTTGTTAATTTGTGAAAAACGGCGTTTTCTAGCCCTAAGCTAGTCAAAATTTTCTGCATTTTTAGTCAAAAATTTGACTTCGTTGAAGTTGTCTTCTTGTTTTGACATTACTGGGATTACAGACATACATGTATGATTGGTTATTACAACCGTTCATTCAGGATTAGGACCTAGCGTCTCGCACCACTTATATTGGATGTGTTAATTTTATACATGAGTTACGAGACATAGAGTTTAAAGTTAACTCTGAAATCTGCTGGGAGGAAGTTAATAAATACAGTATCACTAAAAATGAATAATATAATTTTTTAGTATATGAAATTTTATTCAAATTAACGCAAAAATCTTCAATTTGCCATAACATAAAAAACACAAAAAGAGATTAATTATTTAATTAATATAATATAAATGCATACATAAAAAATTCTAAGAAAATTATATAAATTAGTATTAAAAAATCTAAAGGAAACAAAGTGTTTGTTATCACAAGGGGTAATTAGTTTTGTGCGGGGATTCCCAAAATTTTAGACTTCATCATCCGTATCGTAAGTAACATGATGATGGATGTAAAATGGATGTTTTGAACTATAAAAATAAGTCTTCATGATTCTGGAGTGTTCAAGCAAGATCACTGTATACACTATAAAGTATTAAAAAATCTGTTAAAAACCTAACTTTTGGCCAATTCATCCGACTTATATCGTCTATGTTGTATTGAATACACTTTTTGTTTGTGAACTCTCAGTATTATGCTGTATTGTGTATTTCGAATTCCAAAAATCGATAAGAAGGAGAATACCAATATTTATAATTTGATTTTTAACAGCAAAAGAAAAATATTACAAAAAAATACATTAATTAATTACACGGTGCGACAGTGAAAATACACCCGAGTAGCTTCTTAGTCTAAGTTGTTCAGTTAGTTGAGTAGAACTCAATATATATATACTCAATATATATATATATAGATGTTCAGAGGTCCAAATATTTTGTATTAAGAAATAAGATAATGTAAGTAATACAAATATAGGTGTATTATCAAATATATGTATTTTTTTTTATTTATTGAACATTATTCTAATTATAAAGAACAAAAACTTAAATAAATTTCTTCAATAAAATTAAAAAATGCAGAAAACAAAAGATTCACCATTTGGGCACTTTTGCACTCTTTTCGGGGTTTGTTGAAAATCATTAATCGTTGCCAATTTAATATTTCGTCCAGATGCCTTTATTTTTAATTACGCTTTCAATACGTTTTATCATACTCTCCACCAACGTTCGGATGGTATCACGGTCAAGAAGTCGCCATTCATGTTGTATTCCCTCCCAAAAGCTCTTCAACATTTTTTGGTGGGTTTCATATGCTATAAGCTTTCTTTTAACATTAGCCCATAAATTTTCTATAAGATTCAGGTCTGGGCTTTGTGCAGGCCACTAAATCATCCCAAAAGTTTGATTTTGTAGCATTTAACTATTTTGGCAGTGTGCTTCGGATCCCCGTCTTGCTGAAAAACTACTCCCTCGGCTGCATAGGCACCCTCGTCAACAAAACCTGATAAATTTGTGTGTAAAATATTCAAATAATCCTCCTTCATTATACCTTGGATTCTCACCAAAGGTCCAATGTTCCACCAAGTAAAACATCCCCACACCATAATACTGCCGCCACCATGTTTCATTGTTTCCTTCACATGTTGTTTTTGAATGCGCTCATGAGGCCTATGCTCTTCAATCGGACTGGTATCAGTTGATTTTCGTTTCATCTCTCCAAATAACCCGTTTCCCGTCATATACTGTCCAATTTTTGTGGGTTTTACAGAAATGAGGCCGCCTTTTCACATTTCTATCGGAAAGTGCTGGCTTTTTCATTTTCACACTGGTTACTAGACCAATTCTATTTAATGCGCGCCTGTCCGTCCAGGAACTGGCATCCTTACCAATACTTTTTGCAGCATTTTTAAGTGTTTCGGTGGCCTTATGATGTAACAAACTTTCAATGTGGCAGGCATCACCATCAGAAAGCAGTCTTTGGTCGACCCCCAAATAGTTAAATATGAATGGCGATGTCTTGACCGTGATACCATCCAAAAGTTGGTAGAGAGTATGCCAAAACGTATTGAAAGCGTAATTAAAAATAAAGGCGTTTGGACGAAATATTAAATTGGCAACGATTAATGGTTTTCAACAAACCCCACAAACAGTGCTAAAGTGACCAAATGGTGAATTTTTTGTTTTTTATTTTTTTTTTATTTTTTTGAAGAAATTTATATAAGCTTTTGTTCTTTATAATTTACAATTATGTTAATAAAATAAAATAAAAAATACATATATTTGATAATACACCTATATTTGTATTACTTGTATTACCTTACTTTCTTAATAGAAACATCTGGACAGTTTTGCTTCTCATTGTATATATGTATATGTATATATTACTACAATAGAATATATATATAAATATATAAAACAATTTGTTTTATTTGACAAAAGCTGTTTTTTTTTTGTTTTTTCCACACAAAATTATTAATTACTCAAATATGTTTGAAACTATTTAAAAAATTCAAAGTTTTTTAGTCTCAGTGATGCACCGAAATAACAACAACCTTACGGCGTGCGGATACATAAATGGCAAAAAATACACCTTCACTATACACACCGGTGCGACGCAGTCTATCATTAGACCAGATGTAGTGAAGCGGAAGTGTGAGGTACTTAGTAATGTACGACTACGGACAGCTACTGGAAAGTCTGTCACAGTCCACGGTAAAACAGAGGCGAAGGTCACTAGCCAACATTAGTGTAAGTCACGTCAATATTGTGGACGACTTTATCATTGGAGCCGATTTTATGTTAACTCATGACATCAATTTGAATATGGGCAACAGATAATAAGTTGGCGAAATGTGGAGATACCTCTTGACGTGGGATACAAGCATAAAGTATAAGCCAGAAGGATAGTTGCTGTTGAACAACAAAAATTTCCACCTCATCGGATGGATATGTTAGTAGCGAAGGTCCTCGTTAAATCCACTGAACAGAGAAAAGTCCCGATGAGAGAGCTAAATCTATCAGGCCATGAAAAAGTCATGTGTAAACGCTCCGAGGTGGGTCAATGTGCTCCAGTATAGATAATAAACAGTGAACAATCGCCGGAACCTCCCGAAGTGTCAGCCAAAGACCAACAGGAATTTGGTGTAAATGTGGAGAGAGTTGCTTAAGAGGTACGCTTACGATTTCTCCACAAACAATAAAAGTCAAGCATACTACTGGGCAAGCGTAATGAGGTTAAGTAGATAGTCGACGAAATAAAGAGGAGCGGTGTAATTGAACCATCATCGGGTCCATGAAGCTTGCCTGTAGTCTTCGTCAAAAAAAAAAGAAATTATATCAGTAAAATGGATAGTTACCCGTTAGAAGGAATCCATTATCGATATCCGGCTAACGCAGATCGAAGCCAACGAAGACTGGACCACAAAGATTGGACCCAATATTGGCGCAGATTATAGCAGCTAAGGAAGAGGACAAATGCCTACGAGAAATGAAATATCCGCAGAAGGATATGATGAAAAATGTGGAATACCATACTTTTTTAAAAACTGTCGCAGAAGAACAAAAGATTGCTGAAATATCTGTCCAGAATAAGGAAAATGTTACCTAGACGCAGATTGAAAGATGCCTTTGGCCGAAAGTTTTATACGGGATATGATTTTCTTCTGGTAGGGCAAGCTTTTTCATGGGGAAGCCAAAAACAGCAATCAGTGGCCTTATCGACATTGGTGCAGATACAATTATCTTCTACAGCCTAAGAAGCAATATACATCAATAAATTACTGAGAAAGATTGGATTGCACGACAATTATTGCAATCCGGTGCGATAATATTGGAGCTTTACAACTGGTGACAAATTCAGTGTACCAGTGATGTAAAGTACCATCATGTCAGAGATTTGTATGAGAAAAAGCTGATAAAAAACTGCAGTACTAAAGATATGATTGGTTATATATTGACGAAGAACCTGAAAAACGTTAACTATGATTGTTATTCAAAATTTTTAGGTTTTAATATGTAATATCGATTTTTTATTATTTATTTTTTATTATTTTATTTTTTATTAGTATTATCATAGACGAAGAGTGTCGATATATTCGAAAATAAACGATTAAATGGAAAATGTGTCTGAAAAATTAGAAGGAATAGCTGCCTTTTTCCACACATTTGAGCACAGTTGTTAAATATATACGTTGAAAGTCTACTTTTAAAGACTTAATTTTCTTCAAATTGTAAGAAAGGACATAAAAGTTTTTTTTTTGAAATCGATTTTAATAATTACATTTCATGCTACAAATAACTCCATTTATGTGTTTCAAAAGTTTTGAGATTTTGCATTTGTTTGGAGTGGTAAATTTTCTTTGCATACCACGTGACGTGATGGCAAGTATGGCAAAATTTTATTTTAAAAATGATTAAAAACTGAATATTTTTCTGTTTGTTGTTTAATAAAACTAATATTTGCAATATAATTCAAACTCTTTGTCACAAGACTGCTGAGAGCAGAAAAAACTTTTTTTCATAGTTCACAGAATCCACAAAACTATTGTGACCGCTATTAAGCTACGGTTCCAATCCAAGTTTAGACGCCTTCTACAATATACAATATAAAAAATATTTCATCCGTATCTGCCTTTCAGGAGATTACTGGCGAAAGATCTGAGAGTAAATAAAATTGTCATGAAAGTTTCTCAAAAATGTGTCGTTTGTAGTCCACTTAAAGCTGTAGGTCCCGCCACTCATGCATAAAATGAACTTACACAACATAAGGTAGCTAGGCTAAATAAAGGTTTGTAATAATAAATTATGTATGTTTGTTTCAAAATATGTTTGAAACAGGAAAACAAAATGTTTAAATATTAGAGGTGGTATAAAATTTTTATTACTTCCAACATACTTCTGGATATTAAAACTACTTCTTGGAAGAATAGTCTACACGTCGTTATGAAATTCACATATCGCCAGAAAGATAAGGAGGGGTGCGGTGCTCTCCATCTTCTATGGAATATTGCGATGAACGAACTGCTAGCAATGTTGGAATATGTTTGACGTGGATCTTACAATTTCAGTCAGATTTATGGACTTAAGTGGAGATAGGATCTGAGGAAAGTCAGCGAGTGGTTATCTAAACGCAATTTGGGTGTTGTTTTGAAAAAAAAAAAAAAAAAAAAAGAAAGTGCAAGTTACTACCGTTTTGTCTTAGTCTTAGAGGCCAAAATTGATTAATATCGTTGTAATTGTACGTAATACGGCGATTTCTAAGGTTTTGCTACATAGTTTATAGGTTCCATGGGAACTGCACCTACGTTAACACTGGAGATAATTTTATACCTCTTTCCACTTGAACTTTACTGTAAAGACGTATCGAATGTATCAGCTAATGTTCACATTATCCTCCTGAAAGAATATGAGTAATGAGTAGTAAGAGGTCTGGAAAAATTAACCTTGTAAAGACACCGTAGAAATCAACACTGATGCTTTCAAATTGATGAAACTGTAGGTGGTGGAATCCACTTGGATTTGATTGGAATAGCGCAGTACATAAGGCTGTTAAATCTTTCAGGCGGAGGTATCGGCAAAACAGGGTGCAGCGAAGATTATTAGGCGGGATATTACCGCACCTTCTGATAGCCACGTGGAAATCAAAGCACTAGGTTCCAACATGATGAAATGATGAAGAAGGTGTAAAGCTGTCTTAAATTTCTCAACGAGGTAGCGAAACGATATGATGTGCATATCTTGTGTATGCCACGATAAGTAACTGTAGAATGGATTTACTTGCCAGATGCGGTACATTTAGACATAAAATTTTTAAAGTGATAGAATAATTAAAAATTTAATGTTATAATTTGATGTACACTGGAATAGACAGGAATATAGTATAATCGTAAAGGAAACTTCACGTGATCTGATTTCAAAAATATAGCGGTTAAATAGTAAATTGTATTGAAAAACTCAAAAGAAATGAAAAAATTATATATACATATGTATATACGTAGAAATTTAAAAGTGCAAATGTGGCGGAATGCCATCAATGTAAAACTAAAATTCGTGGTGAATCGGGAATAATGTAGGTAGGGATATGTAAGAAAATCTGCTATTCTGCAAAAAAAATATTCAGGAATTGATCAAAATTTTCGGGGTATAAAAGATTCGAAAGGATTTATCCGTTTCATGTGTGACTATTATCTTCAATATAAAAGCAGATATAGCAAATGGAGATATTCAAGAAAATGTTAGGAAAAACAAGGAACACTTATGCGAATATAAACGCGAATTCAAGGCAAAATTTAAAAAAAGTATAATGAAATTAAAACTCTTCTGAAAGCTATTGAAATATTATTGTGATTTAATTGTTAACGAAATAAAAATGTACGGCACAATAAATGTTTACAATTGAAAGAATAAGAAAATGTGCAATGAAATGAAGAGACAAGCGTCATAACAAATAAATTGTCATTTTCAGATACATTAAAGAATAATTTTGTGATGCTATACAAAACTAAACATAAACCGGTAATTGTTAATCCAAATGGTAAACAGAATAATCATTAGAACTAAGGAAAATTAAATAAAAAAGTTAATCCTACAAATTTTAAAATTATTGACATTGATCAAGGAAAAATCGGATCGGTTGTGGTATAAAGCAAAAGTAATGACGAAAGGGAACAGGATGAAGCAAACATTACAAACAGAAACGGGTGAATCATTGGAAATTAAAGTTCCAAATAAAATTGAGATGTGGATAAAAATAATGGTAATAACATTTAAGCTACCAGAAAGTGGAATTATTAAAAAAATGGAAAATTAGGGGCTAGTGTGTATAAATGGAGGGAGGCACAAACCTTTTAATATATATATATCTGTCTATATGTTAGTGGTAAACTGTTATTTTTAAATTGATTTGTTTGTTTATTTAAAAACGTATTTTATATATGTTTGTTTCACAATATTGAAGTCGCCGTAGTCTAGTAGGTAGTGTGTTGGCTTATTAGACGAAAGGCCAGGGTTCAAATCTCGTCAGACATCAAAAACGAAATATGAAAAAATATTTCTTCGGCGGCTTCCTCCAGCAGATTTCTGGCAAAACCTCTGAGAGTAAATAAATTTGCCATGAAAAGTTTCTCAAAAATCTGTCGTTCGGATCCGACTTTAAACTGTAGGCACCACTCATGTATAAATTAACACACACATACATAAGTGGTGTGAGAAGCTAGGCCGTAATCCTGACTGAAGGGTTGTAATGGCCAATTATGTATGTATGTATGTTTCACAATATATGTATTGTTCAATAATAATTTGTATGATGTTTCACAATGTTTATTTTACAATTTTTATGTTTAATTATTTTATATTTATTTTATAATTTATTTAGAATTAAAGCTTCTTGTATTAAATAAATATCAATTAGATCACACGCATAGGGTTGTTTTTTATGTTTCTGTGTTAGTGTTGCTCGATGATCGATAGCCAACTGATCAACAAGGATTTTTATAATTATGTTGAAGGTGTGATGAATATGTGTATATATGTATATTGTGAATGTTGATGTATATGTTCATGTGTGTTTTTTTTGTCTTATGCCGGAGGTGGGTATCTTCGAAAGACACTTTTGTTCCAACAAAAAAGTCCACGATTCACCATCACTGGTGCCTACGTACTAAACCCACCCCTATACACTTCAACCACTCTCCCCCGCGGGACTGTCGTAAGGTATTACTTCGCGGAGGGCTAGTTAGCTTTAAAGCTTTATCGCGCTAATTTAAATTTAAATTTCGCCTTCGTTCCTCCAACCTTCGGAGTTCCAGCATAACTTCAGCCATTCTCTGGCTCTATTAGCTCCATAGAATCCTAGAATTCATCACCTCTTCCATAAGCCGGTTTGGTACAAAACTCGTGTTACCGGGCCATCTAAATCTGGGGCAGCATGTTAGAATATACTCCCCATCTTCCTCCTCATCTACACAGTTTGGGCAAATAGGGGAAGTATCGTGTCCAAATCTGTGCAGGTACTTCCGGAAGCATCCATGACCAGTTAGGAACTGGGTCACGTAATAGTTCAGCTCGAAATGATTTTTCTCCATCTCCCCTTTAAACTGTTTTCCCACCGTGACAGCCAATTGCGCATGGAAGTCCTTGATTCCTCCGATCTTATAGCTGCTATTTGTCCCGGATGCTCGAGACGGCGAGAGTATATCCACCTCATCTCATCCGCCAGTATGTCTATCGGTATTGTCTTTGCTAATACCAGTACAGCTTCATCAGACACTGTCCTGAAGCCACATATCTGCCTGATCGCGCTTAGGCGATACACCGAGGCCAGTTTCCTCCTTGTCGTCCCAACGGAGAGTGCCTCCGACCATATTGGGCAAGCATATAATATTATCGAGGTTACAACCCACGATATTATTCTTCTCTTAAATGGATTTGGTCCTCCAATATTTGGCATCATCCTCGTCAGTGCTCCCTGGGTTACAGATGCCTTTTCGCCGAAGAATTTAACGTGCTCCTTAAAGTTCAACTCCTAAGTATTTTTTTATGTACCTCTTCGATTTGATCTTGATGCCCTCAATGGTCACTTCTATTTCTCCCCACTATTTTCCTGTCACTTATCAAAACGGCTTCCTTTTTATGTGCAGCAAGTGTCAAACCTGCCTCATCAAGCCATGCTCCGACCTTTCGAATCGCTATGTTCGTCTTCTCCTCTATTTCTTTTACCGTCTTAGCGACCGAGACTATGGCAATTTCATCTGCAAAGCCCACAATCGTAGTCCCGTTTGGCAATTGCAGTCAAAAGTACACCATCATACATGATGTTCCACAGTAGTGTCCCAAGTACAGAGCCCGCGCGGACACCCGCCGTCACTACGTACTCCTTTTCCCATCATCCGTTAGATATATTAGCTTCCTGTTCTGAAAGTAATCATTCAGAATCTCCATTAGGTATGGCGGCGTAGCCATGTTAAAAGGGCTCTCATAATCTGCCCCCAATTCGCCGAATTAAACGCGTTTCTAATGTCAAGTGTAACAACCGCGCATATTCCTTGGAGCGAAATCTCCATCTTTCGCCTTCTACTGCATCTTTTGCAATGTCGACCACTTTCCTTATCTCGTCAACAGTGGAACGTTCCTTCCTAAATGCGTATTGCAGGTCCGAGCGAGCTCCTCTCGCCTCGGCATGTGTCAGCAGTCGATTGTATATTATCCCTCTCCAATATTTTTCCCATCGTGTCAAGTAGGCAGATGGGACGGTACGACGATGGTTCACCTGGAGGTTTGCCATGTTTTGGAATGAGAACCAATTTCTGCTTCTTCCATCTACGTGGAAAAATACCCTCGACAAAACATTCGTGAAACAAATCGGTAAACATATCCGGCCTATGTCGGATAGCCACCTTAAGTGCTCCGTTTGGGATTCCATCCGGTCCCGGTGTTTTCTTATCTATGTTCATGTGTGTATATATATGTTGACGTGTGTTGGTGATGTTATCATTTAATGTGTAAAAGATATTGGAAGGTAGGGTTGGGTTGAGCAAATTTGTTCACTCGTGTACATAAAAGAGAATGAATAAGAGATTGAATTTTAATCTTGGTCTGGATCATCAAACCAACAATAAATGAAATGCCCTGTAAACTAAATGCAAAAAGGAGAAGGTAATATTTACTGACGCAACAATGACATAAAGGATTCTAACTATTTACAATCAATCAATCATGATGGAAACGAAAATAACTGAATTTGTTATACTTTTGGAAACCCATTTAACTGAAAACGTAGATTTTTCGAGGTTACAGTCAATATATATCCCTGTCAAACTTAAAAAGGACAGGTGGGGTTATAGTTTATTTTGAAAGAAAGTCGTGTGTGAATAAATAGCGCATTAAATTGCATAATTGCTTATAAACCAACAAATTGGTAGTGCCGAAGCAGAGTTCATTGTAGTCTTTGAAGACATTAGAGGAATGAGTGGGTAATGTAGATTGGAATAAAGATAGCATTTAAGAAATAAGATGCTGTATTATGATGGCCTTAAACAGATACGTGCGGAACTTACGAGAATTATACAAGACGCAAAAACATTAGTTGATTAAGTTATAACGAATAGTACGAATATATCGGCAAAGACTAATAGTATAAACAAAATATCGAATCATGAGACAATAGACAATTGAGAAAAAGGAAACAATCCTAATGAAAATACTTATACAGAAATTGAGATATTTCAATATAACAAAGATCAATATAGTAAAAAGATAAAATATTAAAGCGACAATGGTAACCAGTTCAATTATGTATTGAAGAATGTAATAAAATGAAATAAACATAAACCGAAAAAAAAATTTATTGAAAATGTGATATATAACCAAATATTAGATAGGGACAATAGGAATAGCCGATAATTTTGATCAATACAGTAGTGAGATTATAAGGGGTATGATACACAATGTGCAATATACTTATACTACGCCTGTAATAAGTAACTATTTAATACACTGTTGGAAGAAGACGGAGGGAGCATGCATGCGGAGGAGCATGGAATATGCGAAATAGTACTATATGCTGGTGGTACAGGTACTGGTAATATTACAATGATCTACCTGAGTATACTATAAATGTTTATAAATGTCTTGAAATGATAATAATGGAAATAAATTGTAATACCAACATTATATTTAAAACTTTATTCCTGATAGACTTAAAAATCCATATTGATTACATTTATAGGAAGATTGGCAAAAAAAAATTATTTTTATTTTTCAAACGGATTGGACGATACATTTCAATTATAACTGCAATTAAAATTAATATATTGTTACGTTTATACCTTTCAAAAACATTTGAAATATGAGCTCGTAGATTGAAAATAAAAATAAAAATAAATTTGTGTTCAGTTTTAATTAAATTATTTATTATTCGCACAATTGCCACTGTTCACAATTTGTTCTAACAACAACAATTGCTTTATTTGTTATTCCTCTGTTTATGCACTTTGCGACAAACAACAATTACTACACAATTTTTCTGTAGATCTTTGTAACGGAGATCGTAAAACCACTATTGCTTACTTCGCACGCAACGCGTCTTCACACAGGACTTACCGAACTTCTTTCCGACTCTGCATGCTTTGCCTTGCCTTTTATATAGCGACGTAAACAGTTGATGAATGTCCTCGTAGGCAAAGGTTTTGGTTTTCGCCTTCACGAGAATTCTATGAATGTAGACATCGTTGTTTAGATTTATTTATGATTTTTTCTTTGTTATTTTTGTACCTCGTTTACTTTCGTCTCTGCAGTGTTGTTCTTGCTTGTTGTTTACTTGTTTATCCCCCTTCCGTAAATAGTGATGTTGTTGCTATATCGTTGTTTATTTGTTGATCAAGTAAACAAGTCCATTCTTTTGTTTTTGTAGCTTTTGCTTAACGTTTTAATGTTAAACGATGTTACACCATTTCCATTTTCGTAACAACATAATGTAATACAATTAAACCATATTTAGAATACGAGTTAACTACATTATACGCTTGCTTCACAGCGCAGCAGGTTGAGTGTCTACAGGAATTGCACAACAGGGAAATAAAAATTATACTGAAGTACAATAGATACTGGAAAATGCTCCTTTTGATTGAATTAAAAAGGTGGGTCAAACCAGGCACAGAAATTATACAACATTATATAATACTAAAAAGGAAAATACAGAAACACAGTCGCTTAAAAGTATCAGAAATCCTAGCAATTTAATTTAGCCATTAAAGCCATTGAGGAACCTTGGCTCTTCTTCTCTGAATGCTAGAGCTCTCCTGCAAACCCTAAAAAGTTCTTGTCCTCAAGACTCAATGCCCCGCAAAACCCCTAGTGCTTAATACATTCGCTCCCCGGTTTCAGGACACGTTCCGTTTTAGAACATGTCAACCTATATCGCCATGAAGAAACCACTCTCCGTCTAAACACTCGATCGATCAGCCCAAAGAAATGTCTCATCGTAAGTCTAATGGATCGCTCCAACAGGTTTGACTTCTTCAGTAAGCTTGACAGTTCAGTAAGCATCTAATAATGGTATATTATATATAACCAACTAAGATTTGGAGATATCAATAATATTATCAAAAAAACCAAATTGAAAAAAATTAGCATTAGGAGATGGTTAAAGGTCCAAAATATTAAGGGGCTTCTTTGCTTTCCAGTGGTCATGGCAAAAGTCTAAAATATTTACATATACATTGCATTGCCAGATTAGTTTACTACCAGTTCTGTTTAAGACACTAACGCTGTATATCAACAATCTCAGTCAGTCCAGATTATAGTTTGGATTTCGGAAGAGATAGTATCTTAGAACAAGGGCATCGTGTAAAATGAAAAATTCTGAATGAAGTATTTTCTATTCTTTATTATTATTTACATATATTTCCTATTCTCTTCCCGTTTTGAGGATCTTGTCAGCATTCATTATGTAAACTAAGGGCATATATAAGTGAGGTAGAAAATTTTGCTACAAAAATAGAGGATTGGAGTCAACATAAACAAATGCACCTGCCACCTTTACTAACTTCGTCACACCATTTAAATGTAATGGCAATAACTAAAGGCAAGTACAATTAGAAGTCGCTGTGGTCTAGTAGGCAGTGAGTTGGCTTATTAGACGTGAGGCTTGGGTTAAAACCCCAGGTCAGACATCTCCAACTAAACGAAATATGAAAAAATATTTCTGCGGCGACTTCCTCTTAGCAGATTTCTTGCAAAAACTCTGAGAGCGAATAAAATTGCAATGAAAATCTGTTGTTCGGAGTCGATTTTAAATTGTAGGTCCTGCCACTCATGTATAAAATTAACATACACAACATAAGCGGCGTGAGTAGCTGGACCGTAATCCTGACTGAAGGGTTGTAATGGCCAATTATGTATATGTTTACTGTATATGCAATAAAATATTATATTCATTAAAATTAAAATATTTTAATTATTTTTTAAACACCCGCACTAAAATTAAATAGTCTGAATACGTATGTTTTTTTGGAATTAAATCGTAAGATAAGGAGTCTGAATACGTATGTTTTTTTGGAATTAAATCGTAAGATAAGGGGTTAAAAAGTTATGAAGTTAAACAGTATAAAGGTTCGCCTGTCCAACAGAATAAACGAATATCTCAATACTTTCGTGAAAACCTTTAATATTTAAAATCAATTAAATATTTAGGAATCGCAAGTAACTTTTGCAGTATGTTATTTATAGGCGAAAAAAAATTATTATTCGCAGAATATCTATTAATATTTACTTAAAGAATTATTTAGCCCTCGAATTTATATGAAATAACTAATAAATTTTATCAATCTTTTTTAGATTCTGGTATCAAACATGAAAGATATGCGTGTTGATGTTGTTACATCTATTGATGAAGTGTTTAAAGTAAATAGCAAAATCATTCATTTCCTTTCAACACACTATGAATCAAAATTTGATTCGAATGCCTTAGAATTGTTAATAAAAATGGCAGTTGTTTTTAACGAAAGTAGTGTACAAATACGTGAAGAAAATTTTATAAAGCAGAATTTTAAAAATAATGATACTTTCCCTGGGACTCAATCTAAGAAATATTTTAATGAAGTGGTAACGTATAGTAGTTTTGCATTTTTGGCAGACAAAATATTCCGATCACAAGATATTATACGAAACACTGTTATTTTTGATAACGTTTTAAAATCTTTAAAATATAAATCGATTGAAGAAAACTTTGGAACATTATCGCGATACGATTGTTCCTGCAACGTAAACAGAAAAAAAATGTGTATGATAATTGAACGAATTTTTATCCTGCCATTTTTAGAAATAGAACTTGCAATTGAAAAAATTATAATTAATGTTGATTTTCTTATTTTGGGTCAAGTATTCTGTGAATCTGCAAACAGTATTTATTTTGATAAGTGCTCAATAATTGTGGACGAAATTTGTAATTGTATCAAGAATTCTAAAAAATGTATTACAAATTTCTTCATACCGTCACTTTTATCGTCGGTGTCGAATTCATATACAGGCAGGTTTCTTTTTAAAAAATGCCTTAGAAACAAAGGATTTTCTTCTAGTTTATATATTTATATAAACAACAACTTAACAATATTTAAATTATATTTTTGGAGTACACAAACCAGAATTAATAATTTTACAAATCTTTTCTTATTATACGCATTTTATATAGTTTTTAAGAAAGAAAATGGTTCTGTGAACGTTTTTAGTAATTTAGGGCTTAACTCGCACACAATTCTTAATGATCCTTTATCGTTCATTAATGTTTTATTCACATAATATTAAAAAAATTCTGCCTAATTATTTGTTTATATTA
The DNA here is from genome assembly GCA_005959815.1 of Sarcophaga bullata. Taxonomy (NCBI): domain Eukaryota; kingdom Metazoa; phylum Arthropoda; class Insecta; order Diptera; family Sarcophagidae; genus Sarcophaga; species Sarcophaga bullata. The sequence goes on along the minus strand of QOCX01003306.1, from coordinate 3,538 downwards.
AACTAATGTTCCCAAAAAATGAATAAAAAAAGATGAATAAATAAATAAATAAGTAAAAAGTTGGTTTTTGCTTGTGTTAATTGTATTGTTTGTAATATGTAATGTAAGTACTATGTTCGTAATATGTAATTTAGCCCTACTGGTCTTCTCAATCGTTTAACTTCCACAGAGTGAGCACTAAGGTAGTTCGTATATTGTAACCAATTAATACATTTACCTACTCCCAGATTTGCGATGAATTTTGTGATCATACTAGGGTGTGAGATCGTAACAATAGTAGACAGATGGGTTTCAATGTTTTTTCCAAAAATCAGCTGAGAGGAAATCGCCGAAAAAATATTTTTTCATATTTCGTTTTTGTTGGAGATTTCTGAACTGGGGTTTGGACCGTAGCCTCATGTCTAATAAGCAAACACTCTACCTACTAACCTACGGCAACTTCACTCACTAGATCTCTTTTAGTAATTACAAAAATTTCGGACGGTTATAATATCATTTTCCACTAGGCTCTTAACATTATTTCAATCTGCACCAAATTAAGCTGTTATAATTTCGAAACTAAGGAAGATATTAGAAAAATAAATAAGAGCTTATATAACATGTTCAAAATTTAAAAAAGTTTTATTCGGTCTCAAATGGCCAGTTTTAGTGGTCATTGTAACTAACATAATTTTATATTTTTTAAGTTAATGTTCTAGTCGTCAAATTTCGTTGAAGATGAAAAATTCAACTATAAAAATTGAACTATAGTCTAAATAGGCTTGAAAATCAGTCAGTTCATATTTCAATAAAGGATTGAGGGTATGAGATGGAACGTCTTTGTGTATATCTTGTTGGAACTTATATATGAGTTCTTAATATCCATTTATTCCAATGATATGGTTTGATTTAAAATTCCCTCCTTGTAATATCGAATTCTTAGTAACTATTTGTGAGTTGAGTAATCCAAGGTTTTAACTTCACCTTAAATCAGTGCTAGATGTAATTTGAAAATTAAGTTTGGTATAATTAGAATTTTTTTTTCATTGCCTTCCTTGACTCTGTTTTAATTTTGGTATTTTAGCTTTTATTTTCTGAGCATAGGGCATTGTATTCTGTTTTCTTTTACAAAAATCGACTTATTGGATTCTAAAGTGATCTGTATAGTTTTTTCTGATTACGGTAGCAAATGTCTTCTAATTTATTTATTTCCTTATTAATTATAATAATAAGGGTGATCTGGTATTCCAGTGGGTAGTGTGCTGGACTATTAACGTGAGGGTCGTGGGTTCGATTCCTACCAACCACTCTGGTCTGTTGCAGTACATCGAGCATATAGTCAAAGCAAAAATCGGTAAACATTTTTGGCTTTGTTGGACCGTAACGGTAGTTTTTTACTGACCACACTATTAAAATCATGTCCTTTTCATTGGTTGCACAGTACTCCTAAAATTTAATTTGTATTCTGGATGAAAAGATAATGAGCCTGGTTTCAATCGATAACACAAAACATAATTCAAGGCATCAGCGGTCATATGAAACTTTTTGCAAAAGTAGACATGTGCAAGAAGGTAAAAGTATTTATCATTATCGTGATACACTTTGGGGAAAACTTGGACGGTCGTTCTTTCCCCTCTCGTACTATCTTGAACAAGCAGGCTTTTAATCTTTAGTTAGTATTTCGTCTATAACTTCTGTCGTAAAAGTTAGTTTTACCTTACTGCTAGTAAAAAGTGCTAGGAATAGTCTATCGCCCTTTGAGAAGTCTGCTGTTTTATCCACAGCTGTATAAATAATTGTAAGTAGTTCCCTAAAAAAGAAGAGAAAAATAAATAAAACAGACATTTTAAAAATCTCCTCACAATATGTAATTATAATCGGTTATACGGTTAAAACAAAATTAATTTATTTTAAAAACTAAGCAATATAACAGCAATTTCAACAAAGACAAAAACTATAAACAATCACAAAAATTTGTGAACAATGCGTCTGTTTACAAAACACTCAAAAGTTATATACGATCAACAAATACTTTTGATTTAAATGCCGAGCGATTTGTTCGCGTGAATAGAAAATATTTTTCTATATAAAACTTCCTTTTTTTTTTACCAAAATATAAAAAGCTGGTAGAAAAAAGTTGTTTATTGACTACGGTAGTATTCATAGTGTAGGAATTACATAGTCAATTCCAAAGTTAGGTAACTACATGAATGCACATAAAAACTGTATTCCTTTCCTTTCCAGCAACAATAACAATAATAACAATAACAACAAACAATGATAAACTCAACTGAGGAAAACAGAAAGCGATGCTACTCTTGAATTGTCCTTGCAAACGTACTTAATTGGCCATAACAACCCGATTAACGGATTTCGGACTGCCGTAACACATCCTTCCAGGCGCCTCTGCTTCTTGCGCGTCTACGCCAGTTGGTCACTCTAATCGATGACAGGGCTTCCTCGATTTGGACCTTCCAGCGGATACAAGGTAGTCCTCTTCGCCGACTTCTGGCAGATCCCCGTATCAAATACCCGTCTCGCCGGAGCATCCTCCTCCATTCGAACGACATGGCCGAGCCAGCGCAGCCGCTGGATATTAATACGCTGCACAACGTCCATGTCTGTGAGGAGCTCATACAGCTCATTGTTGTATCGGATGCGGAAATCTTCGCCAACCTCGCACTGGACCGAAGATCTTACGTAGGACTTTTCTCTCGAATACTCTCAAGGCTGCTGCATCGATGCTTAATAAGGTCCATGCCTCTGTGCCATAAAGAAGCACGGGTAAGATGAGTGTGTTGTAGAGTATTAGGTTTGTGGCACGAGAGAGGTCTCTGTTACTCAATTGCCTATTGAGACCATAATAGCACCTGTTGGGATCCTGCGCCTTGATCTCCAGACTGACATCATTTTTGTCGTAACGGCGGAGCCAAGATAAAATGAATTCCTTGACTACATCAAAAGTATAGTTATGACCGTAATCTGAGAATCAGTACGCCGCACTTCTCTACTTGTCGATAACATATACTTTGTTTTGCCCTCATTTATTTCCAGACCCATCTTCGTAGACTCCCTTTCAATAGCACTAAAGGCAGCAGTAATATCTCGCCTATGATGTCAATGTCGTCAGCGTACGCAAGCAACTGGACAATTTTATGAAAGATAGTGCCATTGCGATGCACTCCCGCCTTTCGCAAAACTTCTCCATGACGAAGTTGAAGAGGTCGCATGATAAGGAATCGCCTTGTCTGAAACCTCGCACGGTATGAAAATTTTCGTAGAGGTGCATTCCTACCTTGACAGAGCTGCAGGAATTGCTCAACGGCTCAACGTCATTCTGCATAGCGTTATCAGCTTCGCAGGTATACCCAGCTCATACATTGCGGCAAGAACACGAAGGGGCTATCGAAGGCTGCCTTATAGTCGAAAAAAGATGGTGTGTCAACTTGTTTTTCGTGGGTCTTTTTCAGGATTTGTCATAGTGTGAAGATCTGGTCTGAAGCCGCACTGATAAGGTCCAATCAGTGTTTTGGCGAGTGGCTTCAGTCGTTCACACAAT
>QOCX01003304.1:0-17964 GCA_005959815.1 Sarcophaga bullata | reverse complement strand
TATTGGCCAACGCTGTACACTCTCATAAAGTTAGAAAAGGTGGTTGTTAGAAAAAAACAAAAACAAAAAGAAAATAGAAGAGTAAACAACGAGGAATTTGGGAATGGGAGAATAACACACTTTTTGTTTTATTTTAAATTTTTGTAAATAAAAAAAATCTTTTTTTCTTTCTAAACTAAACTACTAAAGGAATTAAGAGGATTATAAAAAAACTGCTATAATATACAGTATTATTGTTGAATATATACATATCCATACATACATATGTATGTATATAAATATGTATATAAGCATGTATATCGTTATCAAAAAAAAAAAAAAAAAAAAAAAGAGGATGTTTAAAAAAGTACCTTCTGTGGTGGAGAAAACATCAACTAAATGCATGAGAATTAGATTGCGAGGGCTTTTGTAGAATTTTATACTGAAAATAGTTTTGTTGTAGTTGTTGTACTGTATGGAACAAGTATATGATGGTAAAGATTAAGCAGAAACATCAGTATAGGATGTAGATTATTATGTTGTTGGTTTTTTCTTGGTTTTTTATTCCAAATAGTTTCACATGTAACAGAGTTTTTATTAAAAACAAAAAAAAAAATCTTTTTTTCATTAAATTTTTTTTTTCTTTTTTTATGACGGATTTTACAGTGAACAGACATTTTAAATCAGGTTAAGAAGGTTTTTTTCACTCACTAAATTTCTTTTTTTTCTATTTTGAATTTTACTTTTATCACACTTCTTTCATTATGTATTTTGTACGTTTTTAATTTTTTTTCGTTTTTAACCGGCTTTGCTCATGTGTTTCCTAATAAATACTCGTACGTCCTAAATACTACTGCTACAGTTGGCAATTTTTCTGCTTCGTCTGCTAAGGCTGCTACTGCAACTGCTGTCGCTGCTGTAAACGACGTTGACGTTAATGTTTTTCATTTTCATCTCATCTCCTCTCTGTTTTGTTTGTATTTAATGTTTTAGCCTTTTTAAAGGTATACACAGTTGTTGTTGTTATTATTATTGTTATCGCTGCTGCTTCTGTTGTTGTTTTTATATTTTTCATTCTGAAAAGCATGAATATTGACACGTTTGTTGTGTTGTTGCTGTTCTGTAACACAAATTAACAGCTTTTCTCTTTTTTTAACATCTTTCTCTCTGAACGGTGTTATTGTTTATTTTGTTTCTTCCGCTATTTGCTTTCCTGCAATTCTGTTTTGTTTGTATTCTGTTTTATTTATTATTCTTCTCTCTTACATATTTTTGGTTGGGGCTGTCATCTCAAAAATCACATTTTTAAATGCCAAATTGTACTAACTTTTACAAATTCTATGTGTAAAGCAAGTAGTACAACTATGTAAGTATGTGTGACGAACCTACCAATAAAAACACTAAAATACTTTAAAAACAACAATGGCAACAACTAATTGAGCCAATGTTTGTTTATTGTTTGAGTAGTATGCCTGTATGTGCATATTTATAGGCATGCATGCCTTTAATAAAATAATCCACACACATGAGTGTAACAGTGTGCGTGTGTGTGTCTGCACTATACACGACCCAGCGACCTACCGACCGATAAGACGTTAGCCCGATACAACTACAGACTAAAGGTCGATCGATACTTATTTACAAACACGAGCACAACAGCGGTGTCTGTCACTCATATTACAACAGTAGGGAGAAGAATAAAATGTGTAGGCAAAAGTCGTCTACACTAAAAACATAACATCGGAAAAGGAAAAAGTGAAGTAACAGCTCAAAACAATCGTAAATTTAAAGGAATGTATTCTTTGATTGCATTATTAGGAATTTCATTATGAAAAATTGGTTTCTAAAGTTTAAGGATATTAATTATTATTTATACACAAACACAAAAACCCCATAACCCTGTTAACAAAATCCGCAAATATCCGCAATATAAATAAGCACCGAAGCAGGCCAAAATCTATACATTTTCACAGATATGTCTGAAGATACATAATCCTTCAGCCAGGATTACGACTGAGATTCCCCTGCCACTTACGTTATGTGTGTTAATTTTATACATAAGTGGCGGGATCGACAATTTAAAGTCAACTTCGAACGACAGATTTTTCAGTTTCAGAAATTTTAAATGGCAATTTTTTAACTCTCAAAGTTTTTTGCACGAAATCTTACTTTCATATTTCGTTTTGTTGGAGATGTCTGTACATGTTTACAGAGAGCTTTATCTCTAAACTATTGCTAATGGACTAATTGAGGCTAGAATAGGTATTCAAAACTAAGGTAATTTTAGGGAAAATCTATTCATTATTTCATTTTTATTGTTGGCATCACAAAATATAGCCAAATTCAATATGTTTTAAATTTAAACTTTAATTGCTTTTTCATTTGTTTAATGAATTTAATCCTTTAAATAACTGTTGCAAAGTGTCAAAACTGTGTTTAATGTTATTGCTTATGCCATAAATTTCATTTGTTTCACTATTTCATTGAAAAGAGTTTTGCATAGGCTTCTTTGCATGTGTATGTTTGTTTTTGTTTAGTTTTTTGTTTATTATAGAATTTTTGTATAAATATTTATTGTTTTTTAAATTTCATTTAACAAATTTTTTTCTTAACACACACTTTTTGTTCGTACGTGTATTACACAAAAACAAATAATTTGTACGACGAAATTTTTTTGAATATATCTGCATACGTATGTATGTATGTATGCATATACCGTACATACGTAAGTATACACAACAAACACCGAAATTTTAATATTAAGAAAGTAGAAGATAAAAAAAAAAGAAAAACTCTACTCATAAAATGCTGCAAAAATTTCTACAATATTTTGATATACAGATACAGAGAGATACCAAAAGATTGACTTCATACTCTTGGCCAATGAAAATATTGTATTAAAAATGACTTCGTTTCGTATTCACTAATTGCAACTTCTTTGGTTTTTTTTTTACTTTTCTTTCAAATACATTTTATATGATATTTTAGAAAATATTCTTCTTTTTTGTCAGTATTTTAATTTGTATTATTGGTTTTCATATTTAATCTTTGATTATTTTCTTAAGCGTAATTTTGTATGTGTACATTTTTTGTAACACTATGTAGGTATAAATTAAAACAAGATTTAATAACAATTTTTTGTTTTCAATATTTTCGTATTTTTTTTTCTTTTTGGCCATAATTCACACGATCATCCTTTTTTTTAATAATTTAGATTTTCTTATTTAGTTGATTGAATATATATGCTTTTTATTTTTTTATAAAATTTCTTTTTTTTTCATTTTCTTAATTCTTCGTACCACTTTTACTCAACTGCTACTGGCACAACTGTGCCATTGAAATACGCAAAACACAACTGAATTGTGATTTTCATTGAATGCCATGAAGAAGAGTATTTCACAGGGCTGGCAATTGACAATTATTTTCGATTTTATAATTTGCTGTGAGTAAAACTTCAAATTTTTATCTCTTATTACTACATTCCTCACTGTATGAACATATTATTTAAGTATTTATTATTTTAAAATTATTGTTTTTTCGTCATTTATTTCATTATTTTTAATTATTATTTGATTTTTTTGTTAATTTCGAATATATGTAAGTATATATAAGTTTGCATTTACATTTCCATCTCTGATATTCTGTTGAAAGAGAAAATTTTCAATACAACAATAAAAATGTTATTGTTTTTATTAGAGAGTATTTAAAAACTACCACGTTGTTGGTATATTTAAGAGTAACTGAGTTTAATAAAAGAACTAAAGAGAAAGAATAATATTTTTACACACTGAAAGAAATAGAATATAACATTATGTTTAAATAATTTGTGTACAATTAAGTTAAAGCTTTAAATTAAGCGTTATATTGTAGAAAACCAGCTCGTAATAAATAGTTCCTTGTTAATTCTGTTAAACTACCATCGAAACTCTTTCACCGGTCAAATCAGGCTTGGCTACCGTTTACACTAGCTAGTCATATGTGTTTGTTGTTATCGTTATCAGTCTACTTGTTATCAGTAGATTTTACAGATTTCCAGATTAAAGTAGGGACCATTCGGTTTTTTTTACATTGCGTACGATATCTTATTGCTCTCACGAACGGAAACGATATCTTATTGCATTTCAAACCTTAAACACTATGTACTTATCCAGTTACCAGGCTTTCAATTATTCTTTATAGAAATAACTAGGCTTAGTCAAGTAATTACAAAACGGTATACATTATCTGAAAGCTAATGGTTTTCTTTTTGTTACACATTTTGTACACTGCAGTAGAGTAATTGAAAGGGTAATTGAATTGTTTAAAAAATTGCGGTCTTATGACATCTCTTAAGCATACTGATAAGCATACGAATAATTCTTTCTCCATTGAAATCAAAGGCATTGCACATAGATACTTGGCTTTAACAATGTTTTTAGTATAGCGATTGGAATGTATATGCTAGTATTTTTATGTCTAAAGTATTTTGATATCTAAAACTCATTAAGTCGATCAGTTACGCATAGTCGTTGTAACCTATGTAGTTCTCTAGCTGCTTTCGCGGTATGCATACTTGTCGTCCAACAGGCCTTTGACTTTCAGAGCTTACTTCTTTAATAAAGACTCAATTGGATCTGTTTATTTCTGAAATTTCTGTAAGCCATTACAAAAACACTTGCTGTCGATGATTCAGACTGATCTAATCTCTTTCATCATATGTGCACGATTCTTAAAGTATGCCCTTAATCTTAAGGAAGCTACACACATTCCAGAATGCCGGCTGGCTACTATGAACAGGTCAAATGATTCCCTATATTTTCCGAAGACAACGATTGATAAAAAATGCATAGCGCCGAGATAATCATAACATTTACATGTACCAGCATGGATCTAACACTGCTATTGAGTATATAGATTTTAGTTCTGCAAAGCAGTTGGGAGGAACGTCTTACCGCTTTATGTATTCCATATGCCTACGATTATCTTTAACGATATCCTGAGAGGAATCATTTGTTTTCCCAATGACATTGCCTCGAATAAAATAAATGGTTGAGTGTTTGTCGTGTTTATCGTCATTGTTTTTTTTTTTTTTTGGAAGATTATAATAACTGTTATAAACTTCTTACGTTTAAACTTCTTATTTGTTCTCTAAAGAAACAAAGAACTTCCGGAAATTGAACGCAGTGGAACTGTAAAGCCCTGCTAGGGAAACTAAAGCATTTCACATATTCCTCAAGTTATTTGTTTGAATAAAAACACAATATTGTGTTATCGTTTTTTGTTTATTTTTAAATGAAATACAATTTTTCGTTTCCTTTTTTATTTATTTTTTTTATTAGTGTATACATATAAATATTTTATAGAATTATTAGTTAGTAAAGATGTAATAGTTTTTATATATATTTTTATTTTAATTTTTATATTTATTTATACTCGTATTTGATTTTTAGCAGTTAATATTAGTTATTATTTTATTAATTAGTTTTTGTTGCTTTTTGTTTAAAAAAAAATATTCCCAAAACTATAGAGTAGTTTATCAAATGGGTTTTCATGGATACATACATAATTGGCCATTACAACCCTTCAGTCAGGATTACGGCCTAGCTTCTCACACCACTTATGTTGTGTGTGTTAATTTTATACATGAGTGGTGGGACCTACAGTTTAAAGTCGGCTCCGAACGACAGATTTTTTGAGAAACTTTTCATGGCAATTTTATTTACTCTCAGAGTTTTTGCCAGAAATCTGCTGAGAGGAAGCCGCCGAAGAAATATTTTTTCATATTTCGTTTTTGATGTCTGACCGGAGATTTGAACCCTGGCCTTCCGTCTAATAAGCCAACACACTACCTACTAGACTACGGCGACTTTATGGATGCATTATGTTTTTTTTTTTTGTGGTCAATAACTATTTTTATTTACTTTTTTTAACGTATTCCCTTGACCCACTTGTGAAAGTAATAGAAATTAAAAGATAATGTAATAAAAATAAATATAAATTATATTACAAATTTATTTAATACAGTTGAATAAGGAATTTCGCAAAGTTACCATCTCTTTTTACTTAAATGTCTTGCAAATAAAGGAGTCAAAGCTCGAAATGTTATCTGGTGACAACATGATCAGTTTTTAAACAAGTTAAAGTCCGTTATATTATTACAAAGCTGAAAAATATTATGAAAATGGACTTCAAACATGACCGTGCTATTCTTCCTCTAATACTTCCCATTTCTTATTCAGTATCCATTTTATTGACTTTGTTTAATTTAATTACTTTAATTTCTACGAATAATGACAGTTTTGTCTCTCTGAAAATATTTTGGATTATTACAATGGGGTCTGCAGTCTGTTCTATATTTCTCAAGAAGTATCGGTGTCTGACTCAAAATAAACTGACTGAATCAGGAGACTTTTTAAAATTAAAAATCGTAACAAGAAATTGTTTGTCTTCAAGGCTTTACACTCGATGCCTTAAACCGAACTCTAGACCACGTCAACTTGATTTAACGTTTGAATGAATGACAAACTCTTATATGTTCTGTTAATATCTAAGAGAAAAGGTTCAAATGTAAAGACCTGCATTCACTTTCAAGCGTAGTTCACAGGGAAAATGTCCGTTCGTTGCAACTGGATTTAAAATCTACAGAGTTTAGCAATTGTAATAAATTTCTTGCATTATTGTGTTTGCATTTAATGAAAATTTAAACCTTCACCACTTGTTTGTTGAACTCCTGTTAAGTGAAATTGTTTTTGCCTTGGTTACGTTAAATATTCGATAGAAATTATTGGACTATTAATAAGACTTAATAGCTTACAGTCTAAAGAAATCAGAAACCATTAAACTTTTCAACAAGACTCATCACCACACAATAAAACTTAAGACCTCAAGATATTTTATTTGATAAAGCCTCCCGTTTTATTTTTCATATTCTGTAGACTGAAAGGTATACGGATCATTCTAAAAGCAAGAATATCAACTAAAAAAGATTCCAAAAAAGTTGCTTTTAGTAGAGACTAAGGGTTAAATTTCATGAGGTCACATTCATGCAGTCTGTAAAGTCTTTGACTGCACGTTCTGTGTAACACTGATTCTAAAGGTAGTCATAAGGGGTCGTAATACCAATTATTTTAAATTTATACGACAACAGAAGTTAAAAAAAAAACAAACAATTCAAATTTGAAAGAAATTCAAAATGCTTAATTCAAGGGCAGACTCCTGTACTTTCATAAGAAAAGCAAACCGTGCAGTTATACGTGCTGTTCAGGTTAGGGCACGTACATATTAAAGAAATAATCTGTTGATTCTTTTTCAATTTTGTATATAAATGCGTGAGATGGTTACCTTTCGAAATTTCCACTTTTAATTAAATTGAAATTGAGATTTATTCAATTATTTTATAGTGTTGCTATATTTTTTCTTTAATTGCTATAAAAGTGTTTGAACTATACAGTATTCTTATATAGTGGAGAGAAACAAATGTTTAATGGATTCAACTTTTCACAGTTAAAATTCAATTAAAATGACCGGATGATTAGGAAAAAAAAAGAACAGAATGGTTCGCTTAACATTTAATGCGTGTGTGGATCGTCTGATGGTGTGTCTATTTTCTAAGTTCTTAGCTCTGATATTTACATAATGATTGTTTTCTTTGCTTTGTTTATTCTTTTAAATTTGTCAAAATAAAAACTGTTTCAAAAAAGAAAATTATCTTTAAATTGCAAAATACATTCAGAAAAATTAAAAAATCTTTATATCTGAGGACTACTGTTACTTGTGATGATTTTTCTCACTTGTTCCATTGCCTGAATAGGAATTTTATCTGCTACTGCTATTCGTTTTGATGTACTAGATTAGGGGCGTTTAAGTTCCTTAATGTGATAAGTAAGTGAAGGAAAGTGGGACTCACTTACTTAATTGATCATTACAACATTTTAGCCAGAATTACGACTTAGTTTTTCACACCACCCATGTTTATCCATGACTAGCGGAACTTACAGTTTAAAGTCGAATTCGAATAATAGAGTTTTTATCACAAGACTACTGAGAAGAAATGTTTAAAGAAATATTTTTCGTTTTGTTCGAGATGTCTGGGCAGGGCTAGACTACGATGACTTATGGTTGACTACCATCTATAAAATCGCTAAAGTAGTAGCGGTCAAAGCTGTTACAGGTCACTTAAGGAATGAATGAAAGACTATATACAGCATCTATAAGAAACGAAAGCATGCTTATTTGATTCTGTAATTCCTTAACTGTTGGTTAAAGCTGCAGGAATTTATGTTTTTTAGTCGTTTCAATTGTAGATAATAAAATTCCAAATAAAGAGTTTTATCAGCTCATAGTCGATTATTCTAAAGCCTTGTGCATTTTTGAGGTTAAATATTAGGACTGTTTTCAAATGTTCAATCATCTGGTTTGTGATTTCCATAAACAATTTTTATTTTAGGAAATTCTTTATTTCGGATTTCCGATTGTATCGCAACTGCGATCATGTACAACTTTAATAAATATCTCTGAAGTACTAATTGATTCTAAAATTGAAATGAAGAGAGAGAGAGAGAGAGAGAGATATTACTACTTAGCAATTTATTTTAAAGACTTTTAAGTCTTTAAGTCCCTTAACATCTAACCAGAAAAAAAACAGTACATTTTGATTTCCTAAATATTAGAAAGTGTCACGCTCACCTAATAAATATTATTTGATATGAAGAGTAATTTCATAAATTAGATGAAAAAGTTTTCGAAATTAATTCAAACCTTAACAAAATTTGTATAAACAATATTTAAGGAGGGTTGTTTAGTAAGTTAAGTTAAGGCAGGGCTAAAATTAGGATAGGTTTGCTAAAAAGCTAAATAGGCGTGCCTTTATTTTTAAAAATTAAATTAAAAATTACCTTTAAAAGTATAAATATTTGCATTTGGATGATATTCAGAAACCTTTTTTGAAACTTGAGTAAAAGACGTAAGAGAGAGATCGACTAAGAGAATGAGAGTTATAGTCAGAGAGTTTGATAGTGAATGATGTTTTGATACATTTTTTCTTTTAGTTTTTAATACTATTTTATAATTTAATTATGCTCTGCACGTTACATTGTATTGTTCTTCTTTTTTGTTTCTTTTGGTTTTCTGTTCTGTTAATTTCTTCTGGTTTTTTTGTTTTTTCAATAATTTATTGCTATTTTAGCTTCTGTTTTACAATACGATTTCTTTTTTCTTTTGTTTTCTTATCGCTTTTTTTTATCTTATTACTATTGCTAGCTGGCTAGAAGGTGCATTTAAATAGATTTTCATCACTATATAGTTTAATTATACCTAGTATTTCTTAATTTTTCTTAGTGATGTTGGTTGTATATTGATATACTAACCATATGTTATATATATGTGTGTGGCTGTAGCTGTATTTGTGTGTGTTTTTTTGATATAATACAATACATTTGTATAAATACAATATAATTTAATTCAATTTAATTAAATGTTTAAATGTTATTATTATTGTTGTTGTTTTTGTAATTATTATTGTTGCATTAATAATATATGTAATTATGTATGTATATTATTAGAGAGAGAGAGAGAGTAAATTCCTGATGTCTCAGTGTTGAGTTTTTACTTTGAGTCACTGTTAAGCTGTTCCAATATTTCCAATCGTACCAATAATTTTCTAAGGTTCTATTTTATTATCTAGACTAAATGGACTTCGAATGTTTATTTTTTCATTTTTCATATTCGAAAAAACAAAGGAAAAATAATGAGCAAATAAGGAGGGGAAGTTTCTAACAAAAAAAAAAATTAAAAACAAAACAAACAAATTAATAAAACAAAATAAAAGTTAAACAAATGCACTTTAATGTTAATAATACACTACGGATAATTCTATTAAAAGCAGTCTATTCTTCCAAAAAAGCAATTAAAGCAACTCAAATAAATTTTTTTCCTGCTACACTAAAATTTTCTGTTGGCAGGACATCTTAAAAGTTATAGAAATACATCAGAATGAAGGGAGTTATTGTCCTCTTAACAAAAATTAAGTTAAAACCTATAGAAATTAATTAAATTCTCATATTCAATATGATAGTGGTTTTAATGGCAGTTGTGTACTAGATACGTTGCTGTCATTTGTAAAACACCATTAGCAAAGTACACGTTCTAACTAGTTCATTTAGAGCCTATAAGATCTCAATTTTACCCATTTCGCAATTATACCCAAAACAATTTTGGCAGCTAGACGCATTCTACTAATAAATTCTGTGTTTCTAAGAATTCTTCATTTCAATTGTTTAAGGGAAAATTATGGATGTTCTGTGGTCTCTACTTGTTCCATGTAATTCGACCTTTTGTAGTAGCAGTAGTTGTCATATATAGCCTCAGTGTCTAGACATGTGTGCTCCGTTATGATTGCTATGAAGTTTATAAGATGGATGTCATGGCAAAGGAAGATAACAAATAGTATGGAAGGTAGAACGAAACTAACCCATACCAATCCATATAATGCGATTCCAAAGAATCACTGCCACCGGACAGTACTCTATCAACGACCTGCACCTATTACCTTACACTCACCACATTATAGGATGAACTGATTTCCCCTTTAGGAGCGTAACTTCAACACTAGCAGAATTTTTAGCACATACTTCAGTACAAGATTATTCCGGTTGAATTATTAGATTCACATGAGAGAATACGAAAGTACTCATGCTGAAGTTGAAGACATTTAGAAAAGGATCGTAAGACGACATATTTCAGAAGGAAATTGAGTAGAGATCTTAAGGTAGCTAAAGAAAAGGATTTAGGTTTAGAGAAACCATAATAATGAGATTCGAAATAACACGGATGATATGGAATGAAAAATGATCGTTTCTTTGACGAATTATCACGTTTCAAATAGTTTTAGGAGAATATTTTAGTGGGATCATGTAACTTCCTGCATGAGCTGAAAAATGTATGTTTCATGAGAAGTATTTTAAATTTCTAAATTTCTGCTAAAAAAAGAAGCAAACAAAAAGTGAATTAAGAAAACATAATTATTCCTAGAAAAGTTAAGTTTCAGGTTTCTAACTGACATTATAAAACAAGAATTTCTATGAATAATAGAATGGCTTGAATAGGCGAGATTCCTTTACGTGTAAATCGGAATATGTCATACGATTGTATGTATATGTCGTATGATAGATGTGTCTATGTAGTACAGAGCTTTTTCTTAAGCAGATGTACCAAATTATATATTTTATATGTCTACATAGTAATATATATCTGACTAGATTTCGTCCTAGATATAATAATAGTATACATCGTTTTTTTTATTTTTTGTTTTGTTAGTTTTTTTGTATAATATACATGTAATGTAGGTATAGTTATATAAGTATATGGTATATATATGTATGCCTCATGTATGCTACTATATTATTATATATATAATTTTTAATAATGGGCGGTAATGGGCGGCTAGGATTGTTGTTATGTATGTAAATATATATGTATATATATATATATATATGTATGTATGTATATATGTATGTATATATATATATATTTGATACATACATTTATAATAATTATGCAATATTTTATATTTTTATACTTTATGGTGGGTATATATATATATATGTATATAGTTGTAGTAGTAATAATAGTAATACATGTATTTATGTATGTATGTATGTGTGTGTTTTACACATGTAAGTGATGATTGCTGGGGGGAGGGATTAAGATTAGACAAAAATATATTTTGGGAAATTGTTATCTTTTTTTTTGGATTTGTTTTGGTTAGGCCTTCTCGGTTTCGGTTCGGCTTGGGATTACAAAAGCTCTGTTAATCGGTTGCACACTTACAAGTCAAAATAAAACTCAACAAGCAAAACCTAAAATTGGTTAACTTTTAGTTCGTTGCCTTGCAACTGCACCAAACGGAATGCTTCACGTATTGTCGGCGTCATTAGCAATTTTAAATTGCCCTCTGCTTCGGCGGGCAGTGATCTTAACAATTCCATTGAGGCCACTACCAGTTGAGCCAAAGCAGCTCTCTTATAATTGGAGTCTTTCAGTATGCTGGTGGCTCTCTGTTGTTCAATTTCCGGTGATATTGTCTCTGATTCGGGTTTTTGTGGACGATTTGTATCGAAGGGATTGTTACGACTTTTCGGCTGAAATTCACTTATCAACGTTGTCATCGTAACACTCTCCTCTTCCGGCGATTGATTAGTTCTTTGTGGCGAATAGTTATTATTCTCTGCTAAACCTGAAGTGCTCACATTATCCACATTGCTATTGAGTGTTATGCACATTGATTTTATATTCTTGGCCGTTGAGTTGCCATCAGCGTTGCTACGTATACGTCCATTTTCTAACTCATGTAGCGTAGAATTGCTTAAATATAGTTCGCATACTAGATTCCAAGCGTCCTGTAGGCAAAACAAGTAACGCACAAAGTTTTCCTTTTTCTTAACTTGAGTGGTATTGAAGACGTGAACAGGATTCCAAGATAAAGTTTAAATCATCGGTACCCAGATTGTAAATAACGATATCATTTAGATAGGAATCAACTAAAGCTATGTAGTATATCATCCAGGAAGATGTCATTTGTTTATATAAATTGGCAGCGTATTCTATGTTGGCCACCTTTTGCATGAGGAATTTGAGACCAGGCCGTGAATCGAACTCTAGAGCACTTGTTAGGAATTGCAAACAACAACGCAAAAGTATTTCTTTGGAACGGAAATCCAAATCATAGTCGTAGCACTGTTGAGTAGCGGTGGTGTAGTTATCGAATATACAAGTGGACACGGCCTGTGGCACACACTTTAAGCGTGACAGCAGCAGCTTGGCCACCAATTGCAGCAGCATTTGATTGGCTAGTAAACCCACTACCAATGTCTTAAATGCTAATGACAAAATTATCAAGATTGGAATTGAAGCCATTATTTTGTGGATATAAAAGGAATGAATAGCTGCGATCATCTGTTAAATGTTTATCCAAGTGATTATTCAGTTTTACTCCGGGCTCTCTTTGGTTATCCGAAAGAAAGACTTGTTGAGCTAAAGAATATATGCGCGTTAATTCTTCTACGCTGCTATCACGTCGAGCGGCTACTTTGACATTGGCACAGTCACCGTAAAAACTATTGGATTTCATTTCTCGTGGAAAGCAAATGATAGTTGACGCCAAAGGTGCTATTGTTACAGTACAGGCTCGATGTATAGCCAGGCTATCATCCATTGGTATTCATTAAATAAAGTACCCGTAGATAGTATCAGATGTTTAAGGCAGGAAACTCCCACTCGAGCCACAGTTTCTCTTACTTGAGCTGCACATTCGATAAGTACCAAAAGTAACTGCTTTAATGCCAAAGTAGCCGAGTTGGAAATTTTTGTATTGGATTCCTTAACATCTTGGGAACTTTCTTCACTGGAACTGCTATCATATTGGCCCGTAACACCGCCTACTCCAGCTTGACGTTCTTCCTCAACATGTTCGGTAACAAATTTCAATTTCGAATATGCGTTATTCGTGGCTGCACAATTTGTGTGACTCTTGTTCTGGTATTCGATGCCTGTTTTCTAGCCTCTGGCACGGACATCTTAATAAAATCCACCACAAGATCAGTGGTCATGCAGCAGCAGTGTTTGAAATTCTTCTCCACCGTTTGCCAAGATGTGCCGGTCTTGTTGATGTATCTCAACCAATCCTGAATCATAGGTATTAGTAAGTGATTGATGCAATAGAAACCGAATTCTATACCCGGTATAGTTGAGAGATTCTTAAAATGCTCAAAGATTGTCTGTAGTATAGGAGCCTGATGCAAATAAGGGCATACAATTAGCGAGTTGGTTAAGCCATCCAATAGAAGAAACCACACTTTTAAAACACCTGAGGCCTTATCCATTTCATCGATTTTCATTATGGCTTCTTTGTCAATATGTAAGGAGCGATAGGATATCATGTGTTGTTCATTTTTTGTTTGTAAATAATCATTTCCAAAATAAGTGAAATTCTCCATGGAATTAGGTATATTGGCATCAATAATATGGGTGTACGATATGCCCTTAATCTTATAAATCGAATGGAATTTCGGACATTTGGGCATGTAATACATGAAACCTAATATGGAAGAGCAGCGTTCCAGGAAACCCAAAGTTTCATGTAAAAATTCTGTGGGTCTAAAATTCGTTTCCTCTTCGTTGTTATTAATACCACCTGGAGTTGAGTTAGTACTCCCACCAACTCCACCGCCACCGCTGCCACCACCTCCACCTCCACCTCCACCACTCCCAGTCCCAGTCCCAGTCCCACTTCCTCCTCCACCTGCACCCGGCACTTCCAAGAAAGATAGCAGACATAAAATACAATCGAGGCCGGCATTAACAAAAACCAAAGTGTTATCGGTATATAGAAAATCTCTAAATATATCGATAATATTGCTGGCATTCAGCATACGACTCGACTGACGGCATACTTAAAGTGCCGAACAAAGGTCGCAACCAGAACGTATTTCCGTACGATGAGCTTCCCAATTTCATACAAACAAGCTACAATCTGATCTTGTACATCGGAGTCACACGAGTCCATACTCAGATTTTCAAAAGGCTTTAGTAAAGACTCATTGAAGTGGAAGAAAGGCAACTCCGATTGTTCCACCAGCAATGCTGTTACTATATCGTGTATGTATTCGCTCTCTTTGATATGATACGATCCCTATGGCATGCAGTATCCATTAGATGCGGTCCTGTTATGGCCCATACTTTCAAAATATGCAGTAAAGGTCTTGCACTGCGAAATACCTTCAAAGTGACATCACCCACACGATGCAATAGCAAAGACATGGGCAATGTATCATGTTTTCGCCAACCCTTACTGGGCCACCAAACTCGGCTGCCCTTGCGAGTTGTATTATTTTTGTACAACTGCTCTCTGGAGGCTCGACACAAATTCTTCAAAAACTGACATAACGAGGGCAGACTTAAACGTTCAGCTGCATCGCTAAAGAGATTTTCTGCTTGCTGTGAGAGGCCACACAAAACTTTGCGTGGATCACTATGGGATTAAAAGCACAGTTTCATTGGTACCCGTATATACTTTTAAAATCGATGTAATATTTGTGTTGGGACTGCGTAGTGGTGCTTGCAGAAAACTATACACGTCAACACTAAAAGAGAGAAACGAAGAAGTTTAAAAATATCTCGAAGGCTTCGCAGAGAATAGACAATACTCACCAAGTTTCATCATCGTCTATTGATAACGAAGTCAGATTGAGTTTTTCATTCTGTCCATTATTTGATTGCAACTTTTCGCCCGTTTCAACATCACGGCCATTCGGCGATGAAGTTGGCAGCGTAGGGTTACGTATGCTAAAAAGTTCATGTTCTAATTGGCTGACATGACGACAAACGGCAAATATCGATTGCCAACAATCGGGACTGTAGGAACCTAAGTTCAAACCACCACTGAGAACCACATCCATGGAGAGGGCTTGACTGGCCGATATGCGAGGTCCCGTTGTTTGGCAAACATTCGAAGCTAATAAGTTAAGAATCTTGCCAGCCAAGTGTTGTAAATTTAAATTATTACTTAGAGTAGCAGCCTAAGGAGAGGGTAAAAACAGATAAAAGAATAAAAAAGAGATTTACTAGGGCCTTATAATGCATTACTTACCGTATGAAGACCATCTAGACACATGGCATACAAGGCTTCACCATTTGATTTTGCTGTTTTGCTTTTAACCCTTAAGGTACGTTTCGATAAAGCCACAAATTTACTGGAACTCGAAGAGGGTAAATCACCCAAACCGGAACTTAATACCAAAACCATAGAATCCCAACAACAAGTTAACAAACGTCTGCTAAGTTTCTTAGCCGCTTCACGTCTGGCTAAATTGTGCTCATCATCTGTAAACTTAACGTTGGCGGTTTGTAAACGTTGCCACTCTGACATCATTTGGGTGGATCCAAGACCACCAGCATCGCATAGCATATCGATCAAGGCACAACGATTATTACCACCTTCCTGGTCATTGCTGTCCAACGATTCCAAGATATTTAACACCAATACACTCTGATATAATTCACATAGCCAGGCATTGGTAAGATATACTAATACACCGGCATTCTGGACGGATGTAACAAACTGTTGCTCAGACATGGGTATCATTATTTCCTTTTGCATGTCCGCATAATAACCAGCCTTCTTAAGCTGCCAACTAAGCAGCAGAGCTGAGTAAATAGCCAAATATATGCCATCGGCATTGATTACAGTATAATTGCATTCAAAGTTTGTGCTGCTGATGTTATTATCCTGGCACACAGACGAGGCAAACTCTTGCATGGCTTCATCAACTTCTATGCAGGAATGTAATCGCAACAGTCGCGGCACAAGATCAGTGTGTAATGCCTTCGCAAAATCACGAGCATGTTGACGATCTGCATCTACATCGGCTCGTATGGGAAATACTGGTATCTCTAGATTAGTGTATGGCCAGCGATTGAATTCAGCACGCGATGCTTCATCACTGGACGTTGAATGTTCTTCATCTTCGGGTCCCTCTGTATCCCCCGAACCATTCGATGCAGCATCATTTTCTACATTTTGATCACCATCACTTTCTGAACCAGAAGACGCCTCATAGACGCTTTGTCTGAACTCGACAACAGCATCTCGATATGAAGCCGGCAAGCGAGCCATTGATTGATAGGTTAAGGGGCCTGTATAGTCGGCATCCTTTAACTGGCCTAACGGCTATTCACTACATTAACAATTTGATCCTTATCATGGTCTCTGTTAGTTCACCGGTACAGAGAACCTGTAAACTTTGCAAAAGTGCTACCATACACTCTACAACTGCCTGTAGACTGGCCTCGACAGCAGTGCTGTTACTGGCACCATAAGCACACTCCTCCATGGCATCAATCATTCTAAAAAGAAATTAAACTTAATCATGCAGGTGTATGTGTGCTTGAGTATATGAACTTACAATCTAAAGAGAGCCATTTCATCACTGCAACCTTGCGCTGTAGTTTTATCGGCATAGAGGATTACAGCTAAATCAATTAAACGTTCTGGACTGCGGAAAATTTCCCGAACACATTTTAAGGGCTCCGTACGATTTTGTGGGGTTGGTAGCAAAAGCATACGATGGAATAACGCTTCTAGCATCGGTCGCAAAGAACCATGAAAACCCGCTATTCTTAATAGTTGTATACCCGTCAAATATACACAACGTGCCTGAGCACCATCCAAACCGGGACCGGTGAAAAAGCCACGTGCCTCGTTCTCTATAATATGTAAAGCATCTCTGGAAAAACAGAAATAAATAATTAAGCTGCTACTAGGACTAGACTATCAGATGGCTTACTTGTAAGTAAATTTCTTATCCAAATTGACTCTACCCGGCGAACCCAAAGCAGCCGCTAAAGTTGGACAAAACTTCTGCCACAGGAATGAAGTAAAATGTGGATTTGCGTATACATTTCTAGGCAATGCTGATTGTCAAAGTCAATATACATTCGGTTAGATATAGGGTACAAGTGTTTTCCACCTTCTTATTGGGTGAATTGGTAACATTCGGTTCCACCAAACGACTACACAGCCATTGCATTACTGGTATCACTTCATTGTATACGGCGGTAGCCTGTGTCTGTGTCATTAGCCCGGCTGGGGCAGTCTTCTTCACATCTTCTGCTTCTTCTATAAGAAACGTACAGAATGTCCTCAAACATTGTGAAGCAGCTGCCAGAGATGCCGCTTTAGTGGCACGCGAACCAAACTCCCAACATTCACCGCAACGTGATAAAATCTCTATAAGCAGACGTCCATTTAATGTACAAGCAGGTGAACATGCCATTGCCAGAAATAGTCGTAGAACATTGACAACAGTATCCTCATTACTTGTCGTTGGCAATATACCAGATGTAGCGCGCAATAGTTGAGCTGGCAGCCAAACTGAATCATCTTCGGGCTCAAGTCCAATATAAAAACGTTCATCCTTTATTATTCTCTATGAAATGCAATGAAATTAAATG
>QOCX01003303.1:0-17967 GCA_005959815.1 Sarcophaga bullata | reverse complement strand
TCTTTTATTCCTTGCCGTTAAATCTTATGGGGAGTGCTTTCATTGATCAGTTACAATGCTATGGGGTTTCCAAGTTCAATTCGGATACATTTGCTACATACCGTGTTTTTCGTATATCCAAAACTATACGCGTATGCTTCTTCCTTTAATTTTTTCTTTAAAAATAAGTCAAGTTTGCCTGTGCCCCTTAAGATTACAGACAGGAATTGTGGTCATATTGGAAGCAACACAAAGATTGCTGGGTTGTGGAATTTTCCCTTAAAAATCTCTAAAATTACTTGGATCGCCAAAGTTGCAATCAAGTCTCTAATGAACGTTCATCGCGATGTCAGTTCTCGTTCTAAGGAAAATTGTGGATCATTTAAAGGTAACTCTTATATGAGTTTCAGGACGCTTATATGAGGGATATTGTTCGCCACTGTATAGCTGATGAATCGACTAAGGCTGGTATGGAGCTAACAATCTCCTACGTACTACATTTCATAGGTAGCCTTATTGACTCCATTAAATCGGTATTCTACGCTCGTTGTACAGCATGATTTAATTACGTTGGTTCCAGTAAGCAGAGCCTAGCAACCCTAGCTCTGCTGGTCTGATATGGGTAAGAGGAGAATTGGTTGTGTTCTTTTTTTTAAATCGCATGTATGCGGTTGTAAGTCGTCGTAGTCTAATAGTGTTGACTTGTTAGACTTGAGGCCACGGTTCAAACTCCCCCACGTCAGACAATCTCCAACAAATCAAAATATGAAGAAATATTTCTACCGCGCCTTCCTCTCAGTAGATTTATGGTAAAAAAAAACTTTGGGAGTAAATGAAATTGCCATGAAAAGTTTCTGAAAAAAATCTGTCGTTCAGAGTCAACTTTAAACTGTAGGTGTCGCCACTCATGTATAAAATTAACACGCACAACATAAGTGGTGTGAGAAGCTAGATTGTAATGCTGACTAAAGTGTTGTAATGACTAATTATGTACGTATGAATGTATTGCGGTTTTTGCACGCCACTGTATTATTGGAAGACTTGGTATTCAAATGACTTTTCTAGAAGCTGTGGGTTTCGGGAACAGAACGGTATTATCTTTTGACTTATAAGTCAGTGCACGGCTCTTAGTATGTAGGTGCTGAAGTTCTAGGCTTCTCGTTTAGTGCCATTTTTGACTGAAGTCTCCAAAATAAGAATTGTTCCAATGGCAAGACTTATTTTGGAGCCGGAATGGTTTCTTACAGAAAATGCTTGATCCCAAGGTTGAACACTAATTTGTAGTTTAAAAATGGGCTTAATCTGTGATCTAAAGAGGCGCTTCAAGGATGGTCTGCTACCTAACCTTAGTAATGATTCTCAAGGAAGACATGATATTCAGTACTAACTTCCGAAAGAACATCAGACATGATGTTTTTTTCTATGTTCCTTGTTCAGAAATGATTAAGAATTTATTTCTACTACAATTAACATTTTACATTAAATGTGTTCTATGTAGCGTACTTTTAATTTCATAATGCCGATCAATTTTTTTTATATTAAAAAAACAAAAAAAAACAAGGTTACTACCTGCCAATGTGATGACTTATAAGCTACTTCTTGTATGAGAACTATAACTACCAGTTAAAAATGTTCTGCGGTGGAAACAACTTATTTAAACATAAAAATAATTGAGAAAACAAACAGAAAATAACGAAAAAAAATTTTAATTTATAAACAAAAATTTAATACGGAACGCATAAAATTTGAAGAGTACATGACGTTTTCATTGAGCAACGCATACGAACTGGATGCCAAAAAAGAAATTATCATTCAAAAACTACTGACAAATGAAATGGTTTACTGTGCTCGCAGTCATATGGAAATAAATAAAATTTTTGTATTGTTGTTGCTATTGTGGACAACTGTAACAACATGTAGCTTCATTAGAACCAAACAGCTTAACAATAATGCATCAGCAGCGGGCACAACATCAAATAGAATTAAAGCAACAACCAGTAATAAATCAGCAACACTGGTCGCATTACCAACTTACGTATGGGGTTACACAACAAAGTATGCCACTGTGTTATACGATGAGGATATTATTGTCAAAGGTCTCAATGTATTGGATATAAAATATCCTGAAAATGTGAGTCTCTATTACAGCATGTGCAGCCAAATTTTTGTTTTATTTTGCATTTTGTCACTGCCATTCTATGTGCTTTAGAAAATCTATGTAAAATTTCTCCTTTTTTTTGTTTTTACAGTTCGATTCAAATAATATGACCATAATTTGTATCTATGCCAGTGACAAATTGATACGGCTGCAGAAGCATTATTAACGGCTTCAAATTTTTCCATTTATCTCCTTGAGGGTGGTATTGGCCATAATTTTACCGCAGTACGTTTCGTATCAAGTACAGACAAGGATGTGAAATATAATTTAAAAATCTATGGCCTCGATATATGATTGTGAAAGGAAAAAACGAAAAAAATGAAAGACAGAAATATTAATGCCTTTTGTGGTTACTAATCTGAATGAAATAATTGGTTTCATTTTGTGGCAATAACATTCATTAGAAAAATATTTGATATTCTTTATAATTATTATTTTTGACAGGCCCATTGTGCAAATAAAAGCCATACAAGTCATATATTTTATTTGCTATCTTTATTATGCCACTACACCGAATGTATTGATCAATCGACAAATGCTTTTAGCGTGTAAAGTACTAATAATTCCGCTGAACTGATAGAAGATCATAAAACTAGGCATCACTTATGTTTCATACTATGGTAGGGGATTTTCTTTTTATAGCGTGAGTAGACCTACATAGACCTACGACAAATTGAATTTAAAAGAATGAATGACTGTAAATGTATTCTAATATGTTTAAATGATCTGCGGAAAATCAGTAGTTGAGGCGTGTGATACATGTTGTTAGTTTATCTTTCCTCAATTGTGGAATGTGAAATATGCAGAGAATCAATCAATGGGCTTGCAAGACACCTCTTGGATGATTATAATCGAGGCTACTTAACCCGAGACGAAGTTACTTAGTAGTCTAGTAGGTAGCGTGTTGGCTTATTAGACGAAAGGCCAGGGTTCGAATCCCACGTCAGACATCAAAAACGAAATATGAAAAAAAAATATTTCTTCGGCGACTTCCTCTCAGCAGATTTCTGGCAAAAACTCTGTGTGTAAACAAAAAATTGCCATGAAAAGTTTCTCAAAAAAAAATCTGTTGTTCGGAGTCGACTTTTAAACTGTAGATGCCGCCAATCATGTATAAAAATAACACACACAACATAAGTGGTGTGAGAAGCTTGGCCATAATCCTGACTGAAGGATTGTAATGGCCAATTATGTATGTATGTTATGTGAAGACAGAAATGCTGAAGATTGTAACTAAAGAACAGAGAACGGTGGAATATGTTAGGAAAATTTAAACCATTTTCTCGATACTCAATGTAGCCTCATAAGAAAGTAACTTTAGACTCACTTTACCCAGGGCGAAAATAATATCAACAACGAACAGTATTTTTTTTAGGCAGCGTGGAATCAACAAGTAAATTTCCTTACCACAATACCTAATACTGTTGATTAGTTTTCTGGCAACCCTATTATTCTAGAACATTGCTAATTGGAACCGAAATCGTTGAAATAAGTGATTAAAGAAACTGGAACAAGGCAACAAATAGTATTTTCCTTAGGCAGCAAGGACTCGGTAAATAAATTTCCTTACCACAACGCCTGGTAAATTTGATTGTGTTTTGGGCAACCCTATTGTTGTAGAACATTGCTAATTGGAACCGAAAAAGCTGAAATAAGTGATTAAAGAAACTGGAACATGGCAAGGAGCAAAAATAGAAGCCCATAACCAAAACAGAGAGACAAGAGGCAGAAATACTTTTGAAAAGCCTTATCGTCCTTTAATAAATTTAAAGAATACTAAAAGGAATCATGTCTACGTATTTCAAATTATTCAATTTATTGGAAATTTTCAATTTTCCTTAAAAAAGGAGTTTATTATGGACATTTTATTCTTATGGGTCTCTTTACAAACAGTTGTACGTACTTATTTTGCATTTTATTACAAAAGGAAATCCATCGTTTTGTATGCTTTTTTTTTTCTTTAGGTGAATAAAATCCTTTCCATTTGAATTATACCCCATGTTCCATATTCCGATTGATTGTACATATTTTCTCTATAAGAGTACCTAATTTGCTTTGCATATGTCGCATAATAAATATTATATCCACAGCGTACATATGTATACACATACTAATGCAGTTATTTAATACTTCAAATATGTGCAAGTACTGCTATTCCAAGCATATTGCCATACAATATGCTATTTGAGGACTTTGTAAAATGCAACAATAATTTAACCTGCAGCATTTTCTGCTAACTGTATATATGTATACATACATACATCCGGTTGTTACCGTTTTTTTTTTGCTGTATGACAGGAGGAGTGGCAACAAAAAAGAAAAAAGAAGAAGAAGTTAGAAAAGGAAGTGGAAACTAAACACACGCAGTGTCTAGGAAGTGCATACATGAACACGGACATGAATATGCCAACAGCGGAAGTTTAAGTGACTAACGGTTAATGTTAAATTCTATTTTATATCAAATAAAGTTGTTTTTAAAGTGAAAAGTAAAAAAAAAACAACGAAAGGTGTCGTTAAGGCACCCAGTTTGTTATGGTTTGGAAAATTGAACATAATTTGTTAACCCTTATTCGCCAGCGCCTAGTGGGGAACAAACGTACATTTCAATTAAAAATAATTACTTGTTGTCTAAGTAAAGTCTTAAGTGGTAAAACGTATTTCCTTAAAATTTATTATCCTTAATTAGGTCTTTATTACTGCATAAAATCCAGAACTTCCTGGTATTGAAAGGAGAAGCATTTAAGTTTACAAAACCTTTTTCTGAAACCAAATGGAATAACACCAAAGCCTATATTTTAAATACCAACTCTTGCTTTCTCTCGTTAATACTTTAACAAATAAGTAAGAAACTTAGACAATGATGTCCATGATTTATTTGAATCGTAATTATTAGGGCGCAACAGAGTGGTCCTGCTTTATGGTCTGACTAATACAATTTAAAGGAAATTATTATCAATTCCTTATTATAGGCTTAGTAGGTCGATTACTAACGCTATATACTGTATTGTACTGCCATTTGTCTTTGCTATTCCTATGATGTTTCTTTCAATCTTGTTAGCCTAGATATTGTTCAACAATAATAAAAATGACTGCCATACTCGATAAGCATCTAAGTTTTGCTCTCTAAAAGAATTAATACCTCAGATTTCAAATAGAAGTCCTTAATGGTGTATTCTCGTCATCACAGAACATACTTATTATGTATGCGTGATATCCTCATTGTGATTACCCAATTAAAGTAATATGTTGGATTATTAGATGCGAGTCCCTAGTTCAAAAACCAGTTTAGCTCTCAGAAGTTATTTTTTAAAGACTCTGAGAGTAAATACAATTTCCATGTAAAGTTTCTGAAATCTGTTGTTCGGAATCGACTTTAAACTGTGGATCCCTCCACTCATGTATTAAATTAACATACACAATACGGGTGGTAATGAGAAGCTAGATTGTAATGCTGACTAGAGGGTTATATTGACTAATTAAGTTAGTCAGTATGTTGATAGTCAACTCAATGAAGAAATCTTGGACTCCAAGGCTAACTAGCGCTTCTCTGATTGCCTCGTTTCCTTACATTCCCTGATTGAGTGCATAAACATTGACTTGGATAAACATATTCAAGTTAAAATTTCAAAAGAATTTCCATTTTAAATATTGGAATCATAGGATAATAGACTTGGCTTGTGTAGAAACTCCTTTTTTCCTCATTTTCCCTCTTTCCCAGTGTGTCCTTAAGATCTTCTAAAAAAATCTTTCACGAAAAGGTTCTGGCAATGAAAGCTCACCTTCTCGAAATTGATTCGCCTGCTCTATGCTGTGATTCCTCAAATGAACTGGAATCTAATAGAGCCTGACATTATTTGCCCTGCTTAGCTGAATCGATTACCCAAACAATTCCGTGCTATTTGTCAGTCAATCTTAAATCATTCAGGTGCTTTGACTGTCAGATTGTTTTACTATGTATGGTCTTTGGTAATTCCCGTTCAAAGAAGCTTTGGCGGAGGTATTCGGGGATGGAAAACGAGTTTCACTAGATGATGGACATAATTTTACTTCCACCAATCAAGTTTTTCTAGCAAAGCCAATAATTCATCTAGAGCAGCAAGTCATCCTTGCAATCTTACCAGATTTAGCAATCTCAAGGAGTAGGCAAGTTTTTATTTCCTTTTATTTTTTTAAATGCAAAATAGAATCACGAATATTTTCATTAAATTTATAAGGGTTTTACAAACATTTTTTTTATACTTTAAAGATTTACTTTTTTTAAGGCCATTTTCAGATTTAATTCACAGATTAAAATTATAATTCCCATTGCATTTACCTTTTTTTTTTTTTTCTGCCAAAAAGGGCTTTGCTTTCGTGGTTATTATGCCACAACCTTTATAACTTAATCTTGATTTCTTTTTTTTTTAATGATTTTTATCACTTAAAATGCTTGAATGAAATTAACATAAATTGGCAGGCAGGTAGTCCACTTTTGATTTCTGTGAAATCCTTTTTTCAGATTCTCTATGTGTGTCCCTTTTTGGGATTTGTTTGTATTTCAGGTGTTGTTTTTTATGTCCTTCTTCTGAATTGAACAATTTTATTCTGGTAATTTAAAAATGATTTAATTGTGTACAAAGTTAATAGGCAGGCAATGTTTTGGCAACCTTAATTTTTATTCGTTTAATTATTTCTTAAATTAAATTGAAATAAATTAATTAATTCTCAAAGGGAGTCTTTAAAGGACTGTCTAATACCATGCAGAACCTCCCACGAGACTGTCATAAAGTTCTTGTGATAGTTAGACACCGCCATGACACCCTGTTCTCTGTTTGAAACAAAAACACAGGGTAGCTTGGCTAATCATATATACTCTGACCATATATCCCATAAAACCCTCCAGCCATACATATGTGTTCGTGAGATACAATAAAAAAATAGTGCTTCATACCCACTTTACCACTCCTAGACAAATTCTGCACGCAAAACTCTGACTGCAGATGATTTCTTTCTGGGTTAGTTTCTTATCCATGGAGAAACCAAGACACCTGGTTCCATTACAGAACATTAGTTGGACACCGTTTGGCTAGGACAGTACAAAACTCATCACTTTACACTTCCTTAAGAAAATAATCAACTTTAGCTTGAACAGACAGGAAATTTTCCATGATCATAATCATAATCTTTCGCATAGCAAACTGAGATCAGCAATCAGTTGTCAAAAAGATAATTGGAGTATATTCGAATCATACTCATAATTTCTGAAACTTATTTTAATATCATACTCATACTACACTCATATTCAAAGTTTGAAGTACTCATCATACTCATACTTAACACTATGCATGATTGTGGTTGATTTCTACTCTTCATGACTCAACATATACAAGCATCATAAAAGAAGTATGAATCGCTTACGAACACTACAATACTCAATAGAAGAAGGTTGTGTGTTGGCTCTGTTTGCTGCTCTGTGTTTTTTGCTTGTGTGTCTTTTTTCTTTTGTTGTAAATGCCACAATAACTAACAATTTATGAATCTGAATGAGTAGGCAGGCGTATGAATCAAACATATTTCGAATGGTAATGAGTTTGATGTCAACATTGTGCTCATACTCATTGCAACTTGTACTTTTAAATCAATGTTATAGTGAGTACGAGTGAATCAGAGCAATTAAATTTCAATACTGTTGACTCACTCATACTGAAAATTTCATGAGTACTTATGAATAGCGAAAAAGTGATTCATTGTTGAACTCTGGTAGTAAACCATCTTTCATTCTTTCAGTCGAAGTGGCTCAAGATATTGTTTACAACTACCAGAACAGAGGCGATAACACCACACTTGGTAGTACCTCAAGACATCAATTTTGTCAGAAAAGCTTCATTTTGCTTCGAGTAAATTGTCCTATATCTCGGTATGATTTATTAGATTCTAGTCTGTAGTTCAAACTTTAGCTCAGGCATCTAGAATAAAACGAAATAGAAAGAAATAATGCTACGGCGACTTCCTCTTAGCAGTAGCCTAGTAAAAACTCAAAGAGAAAATAAAATTGCCATGAAAAGTTTCTCAAAAATTTGTCGTTCGGAATCCCCTCCGGGATGGGTCCCTGAGCTTATGTATAAAATTAACAAACACAACATAAGTGATGTGAGAAACTAGGTTGTAATCCTGACTAAGGGGTTAAGTATGTCAGTATGTTGAATTTGAACTCCAAGACAAACCAGCACTTCTCTGATTGTCTCGTATCTTCATATTTCTTGATTGTGTGCTTAACCGTGGACTTGGATAAACATTTTCAAGCAGAAACTTCAAAAGAAGTTCCAGTTAAAATATTCGAATCATAGGGTAGGCTGCCAGTAAGTTGCGTTCGTATCTTGATTCTATTTTAAATGCTACAATGACTCAATTTATTTGTAAAGAAAAAAAAAAGGAAATCCACTTGGTTTGACGACAAGAATTACAAGCTCGTATCGTAAATTTTTTCTGCATAAATTAGGCGGCGACGACAACCTTTTTATTCATTTTAGGCATTCTCATAGAAAGGATTCTGGTTAATTTTTTAATTTAAATGTAAATTTTGTTGCTTCCCCATTTACTACTTAATTTCTGATGATTGGCAATTTAATTCTTTTATTTTCTTTTTTGATTTTCTTGTTTACGATCATTTTTAATCTTAATTTCCATGGAAAATAACCAAAAATCATTGCAGGCTTCGCGACACACGTTTCATACCTTACTGTAAAGTATGTAACGTTAATATTTGTTGTAAGTCATCAATGTTACAATTCGATTCTATGAGGTTGAGAGCAGGAATAGTTTAGTTTCCTGACTTTATTCATTTCATTGGATTCTTATGAATTATCTTTTAGCCATAAAACTTAAAGTTGCACTCCAAGTTTCACAACAATTTCGCAATTTAAACTCGTTTCGTTGTTTTTTTTCCCGAGGTCTTGCTGTTGCCAAAAAAAAAAAACTTTTTGTTGCCTTGTTTTTTTGCCATTTCATTGCTGTTATTTTTAATGTTTCGCATATACCCTGTGTCGGTCAGTGCGTCCGTCTCCGTTTCTTGTGATCTAAATGGTTACTGGAGTGAATATTTTAAAGGTTGCTCGCCAATCATTTATAATTAAAGCCTTAATCATACGCTTTAACTAGTTTTAGTCTTAATTTAATTACATTTTATTGTTGCTGTTGTAGTTGGTTTTAATAACAGACACTTAAAAGTATTAAAACAATTGGATTTTGGTGTTGTGATATAGATTTTCCTATGGGCTTCATGTCAGCCATCGACATTAAGTGGCTTAGTGGTTTTATCGAAAAGATTCTGTTTGACGTTCAATATTTTGGACCTGTTTTCAGCATTCACTTGGTAGTGGATTACATTCTACCTTATCAGCAAAGGTATCAAGATGCCTTATGACAGTCAATAGGATAGGAATAGGATACCTTCAAAGGTTCTTCTTTTTTGTCGTAGTTTCACGCCTTTTTTTGCGGCAAGAGGATTGCGGTTGAGGATTTTTTTTAAAATTTTTTTCGTTCCTTTAAGGGACAATGCAGTTCCCGCTATTTTTCCTATTATTTGCTTGCTTTCTTACTATTTAAAAGATTTACGGCTGCAAGTTCTAGACTGATAGAGTTGCCACCTTTTTTTTACCTAAAAGCAATGTCTTCTCTGAAAGTATATTGGGCTCTTTTGTATTAGGAGTAGTAATGAGGAACTTTGCTCACTATGTCATAATTTTTTTCAAGAGTTAGCGTTGAGACTTGAGGCCATGGTTCAAACCCCAACTCAGACATCTCGAACAAAATGAAATATGAAAAAATGCTTTTCAACGACTGCCTTTCAGCAGTCTTTTGCTGGTAACTCTGCAAATAAAATAAAATGTTTCTCAAGAAGTTTCTCAAAAGTCGGTCGTACGAAGTAGAACCACTCATGGATAAAGCTAATACAGCTACACAACATGTATGATGTGAGACGTTAGGTTGTAATCCTGACTAAATTGTTGAAATGATACATTGTCCCAAACCCTTGTGGTGTAAGAAACTGGATCTTAATCCTAGCTGAAGGTTTGTAATAATCACTTAAGTAAGTAAAGATTCAAAATGATTATCCTCTGTCCGCTGGCTTATTATAGTTGCAAGCAAAACTGTACGTTAAAATTTTCTAGTGATGGAACGGCAGTTATTGCGTTATTTCTGCACATACACTGGCTATGTTATGCTTACCCAAGTCTTTCATTAATTGCATACCTTTTAAGGTATGAACGTGTATTTGCTATCGAATTCATTGTCAATTGCTATTGTCAATTAAAATTATAGCAGAGATTATTATTATACAATAAAATACGATTTATGATTAATTATTTAAAATGTTAACATAAACAATGCAGATGATTTCCTTAGTAATTCTTAATGAATATTTAAATTTCAATTATTTTGGTTTTGTTTACAGCATTAGCATCACTTGCTAAGCGATTTACATAATAAAGTAGCTTAGAATTATTAATTTTTATTCGCATTTTTTTGTTGTTGTTTGTTGTCATTAAAAATATTTTAAATTAGAGTAGAAGAAAACAATAAAAATTATTTTAATTTTTATTTGAATTTTTATAAATTCTTGCATACAGAAAGAGAGAGAAAGAGAGAGAGAGAGAGACATGCAATAGTTTTGTAAAGATTAATAAATGATGATAATTTCTTAGCAGTTTTTTTTTATTGTTCTTGTTCTTTTTTTGTTTATTTAATTTTTAATGCGTTTTAAATGTTGTTGGTTTTATTATTTCTAATGTGATTGTTTTTTTTTAATTTTTTTAGTTTTTTTTGTTAATTTCAAATTAATTTAAAATTAATTTCAAATTAAATTATTTGTCATGCTTCTGTCATAAAAAAAAAATAATTTTTTTTTTTAAATTTTTTAAAACACATTATCATGCTTTGTTTCTCAGTTAATTGTAAATATTATTATTGAGAATAAATTTAATTATCTGTACATACATATATAATAATATATATAAAACCAAATGTCTGTTTGTATGTTTGATTATTATTTTCCGATTTTCGGAAAAGAAATATATTTTTTTCGATATTTTAAATGGATATGGCATCACTCTGACAAAGTGAGTATTGTTCATCGTGAAGCTAAGCAGCTGATAGGTCATAGAGTGCTAACATTTGTTGTTGGTTAGGTCTAATAATGCCTTTTGTCGATGTATTCATGATGAACTCATTCAGTCCTTCTCTTTCTCAAGCACTGATGCTGCCTGAATTTCCTAAAATTTTTTTCTCTGATGAGATGAGGGCTTTTGAAGGGTAACGAACGTTCTTACTTTTTAAACTTTGAAACCACTTAACCTCCCCATGTGGCAGTCATGTTTATCCATACATATATACAACCATAATTGGTCATTACAACTCTTCAGTCAGGTTTACGAACTAGCTTGTCATATCACTTATGTTGTGTGTGTGTTAATTTTATGTACGAGTTGTAGGCCTTATAGCTTAAAGTTGACTCCAAGCTACAGATTTTAGGTAAAGTTTTCTTAGCAATTTCATTTACTCTTAGGGCCATTATTACAACTTGCCGTTAACTAAAGGGAGCATTTTAACTGGCAGATAAATTGTTTTTCGTTATTATAAGTGGCCAATAAGATAGAGCCGTTAAGCTAAAGCGAGGATCATCCACACCCGTAACTTTGAGTTGAGTTTATGCCTGAACTTGCCATATTATCCATTATTTCTAATATGGTAACTTGTAGTATAAACAAAATGAGCAAATAAAACAAAAAAAAAAAAAAAGAAGCCAGTCGTTGCCACTGTGATTACAACAACTAGTTTAAGTGAATAAGTTTTATCGTCTTTGCTCCGACACTGCCATATTTTTGAAAATGTTAACTTTATTTTATCTGTAAGTCTTAATAACGAAAATAAGTTAAAGATAACTTTATAGTTCCCTTTAGCTAAAGGTAACTTTAACTAAACCCAAGTTTAACCGCAAGTTGTAATAATGACCCTTCGAGTTTTTGCCAGAAATCTACTGGAAGTCACTGAAGAAATATTTTTTTATATTTTGTTTTGTTAGAGATGTCTGGCCTGGGCTGTGGACCGCGATCTCGGGTCTCCTAAATCACTACACTACCCACTTTTTTACCTAAACAGTTCGATTTAATTGGACTTATTTAAATATTTGATGTGATATCCTGAATAATCATTATGTTGCCATTGTGGATCTACATGATTATGATACCCGCTCAGCGGTACCGCCGTTGTGGCCACAAATTAAATCCCCGTTGTTGATCAAAATTTTTCTATTTTGCAAGCAATGTGATACTGTGTAGAGTGCATCGAAAGATAATCAGGTGCCATTTTGAAAATAGAGGAAAAGCTGGGGGCGATGTACCCTTACTTGGGTCAGCGATTATCGAATTTTTTCTCACATAAAAAAAGCACAGCGTTTGAGCTATGGTATTATCACCACTATTACAGCTGCGGTGTTAAGCGGAAGCGAAGAAAGCCATTCAATTAGGGATTGTGGCTCCTACCCAGCAAAGTAAACAATTGCTGATCGGTAGCTGTAAAAATATCATTGTTCGATTATGAACTATAGGTTAGCGAAGCTTACCGGGCTTTAGCAAATAACTGAAATAATTGAAAGGCAATTTTGATTTTTGTTTTCTTGTATGGACTTTCCTTTTTTTCCATTCAAATTAAACGCCAAAATATCATAATTTTGGACAGAATGAATTCAAATGAATTCAAAAATTAATATTACATGGTACAATGATACAAATGATTATGTATGTATGTGTAGTATTATTATTATTTCTCAGTAATTTAAAGAATATAATCATAAACAATTGCTATGATAATAATAATAATAATAATAACAGTGTTATTGCTACTGCTGCTGATCATGATGACAGCAATGTTTTGATAGTTCTATGAATTTAATTGTCCAGCTACCAATTCGCAGACTATGTTACATCTTTTTAATTGGAATTATAATTATAAACGCCATTTTGTTTTAATGTATGAAAGTGCAGTAATTAGTTTTTTTTTCCGATTGTTTTTGTGCCTCTAATTATGAAGCATTAGGAAGCGTTTTATGTTGGTTTAGAGTGAATGACAGAGTGTAAGAGAGAGAGAGTGAGCGAGCAGTGAGATGATTATTTAATTACATTTAAAATGTTTGGTCAATCGAAAATATATAATTGGCATCTAATGACAATGATTTCATTTCGTGCATTATATGAAATTAAATGGAAAATTCGAGGAAAACTATTTTAATATTCAGAAAATAAGAATCAAAAAATTTTTTTAAAAACTTAAAAGAATTCAATTGTTAACTATAGTCTATACAAGGCCATTATAATCGTTACATGGCATCCCTATCATTCTAGAATATGCTGTAGAAACTTAATATAATTATCTGTAGTTTATCTGCTGTCTATAGTTAATATAAGATTATTATAATTTCGATACATGGCAACCCTATCGATCCAGAATCTGCTGTAGAAATTTAAAATTATTATCTGTTGTTTATACTAGATTAATATAATCGTTACATGGCAACCCTATCTTTCCAGAATCTGCTGTAGAAATTTAAAATTGTTATCTATAGTTTATATTAGATTAATATAATCTTTACATGGCAACCCTCTCTTTCTAGAATCTGCTGTAAAAGCTTAATCATTAGTTAAACTGGGAAAACTTGACCTGTAATGATTTATGCCAGCCTTATATTAACCTTAGAGGAACGAAAGGTAATACAAATATAATAAAAATAAATCACTACCTACTTACCCTACCCTACTTTATGGCATGTGTAGGGTAAACTTCAATTTTCTTAGAAAGCCACTTAGAGGTCACTTTATACCTTATCACCTAATTTGTTTGCTATTAAGCGACAAGTACTTTCCCACTTGAGTCATACTCGTATTTAATAATTCTGAAAAAGGTCTAAAAGGCCTTCCTATAATGGCCAATTAAGCCACATGTTAAATAGAATATTATACAATAGTGCCAACCATATAATTATAATCAAATCAAATGTGCATAACCCGATGAAATACAGTGTAATTAAATGTGATGAGTGTATTTGAAGTTAAAGTCGATTAAATAAATTAATTACCTTCTGTACTTTGTTGTTAATATTGTTTTTGTTTCATTGCAATGATTCAATTACATTGAATTTGTTTAAGATTGAGGTGTTTTCCTATTCAATTATGACTTGATAACCGGTCCAATCTAATCTGTTGTACATGTTAACATATTTGTGATGCTGATGTTGTATTGTATTTCTGGTTTCATTAATTATTTTGTAAATTTTCTAAATCAATTTAATATGTAAAGATTGCTTTTGTTGTTGCTCAGAAGCTTAGTTTTAATTCTAATTCAAGTCCAAGTTGTGTGTGTTGTGTTGTGAAGAGAAAGTGCTTCAAATACGATTTGCAATATCTAATAAAGTTTTCTAAAGACGTAAATGCATATTTAAATCGTAATGTTTTAATCTTATAGAGGAAATGATTGTTATAGATTAGACAGTAGTGTAAAATAGTGTATTTATTGGAAGAGAATCGTATCACTATCGAAGATTACATAAAAATAGTTTGATTTTAAAGTATAATGGTCGTCAAAATTGATCTGTTGTGCCAAGAATTGGTAAAATTAGAAAGAAAATTTGAATGGACAAACGTAGTCACGCCTATGTATCATCGTAATGTACGCAGTGCCGACAATATCATTTCTTATAGTGAATCCGAGAATCCAAATTTGTTAATCCTCACGAATTGAGACTATATTATGGCTCACCGTGGCTCATTATGGCTCATCATGCCATAATTTGCATTGGAAACTCAATTAAAATCGGCATACCAGTTACAACGCCATGATAGGCTGATTGAGTGTTAGAGCAAAAGGTTTCCGATGCTGATTTTACGAAGAAAACCTTTTTTAGCTATTAAGTGCTTAGGAAATTTCCGGAAAAAGTAATTTCGAGTTTTAACGATATCAATCGGCTACCCTGATTATGTGATTTGATATTTCATTGTCATACGCTCATAACTTAGCTGCATACAAGAACAAGCCTAGGTGATCGTGATAAAATTAGTAAATTATCGATTTTCGTTATCTAAATGGGAAGCTCTTTGAAGTTGCCACAGTACGTTGGGTTATTAGACATGAGGCCTGGGTTCAAAGCCCAGATCAGAGATCTCCAACAAAACAAAATATGAAAAATTATTCTTTCAGCGTCTTCCTGTCAGCAAATTTCTGTTAATAACTCTGAGAGTAAATAAAAATTGCCATAAAAAGTTCTTCAAGAAATCTGTTGTTCAGAGTCGACTTAAAATTGTAAGACCCGCCACCAGTAGATGAAATTAACATACACAATATGGATGGTGTAAGAAACTAAATCGTAATCCTGACTAAAGGAGGTATTTTTTTTTTGGTAGCCTAGAACCATCTACTGAATACGTCTCTACATCTATAAAAAGTTCCTCTAGTAGATCTCGTGACTGTATTCAGAGATGTGATGGCAGTTTGGCTATCTCAATCACTGCAATAGTTGACCTAGATTTTTCAATAGAATTGTACTTTTTAAGTAGAATCTAGGATAATAGGGTGGGCTTTATGGAGGTATTTCTTTGGTGGCATAGAACCATCTACTGAAACTATCGATCTCTATAAATGTTTCTCTAATAGATCTCGCGACTGTATTCAGAGATGTGATAGGAGTTTGGCTATCTCCAATCACTGAAATAGTTCACCTAGATTTTTCAAAAGAATTATACTTTTTAAGTAGATTCTAGGGTAATAGGGTTGCCAACTGACATAATTATTGGGTTATTGAATTGGTTATAGGTGGTAAGGAACTTAGATAATTTAGTCCAATTCTTACGCAATACATTCCTTCAGTAGTCCAATTGTTAGTTATGCAGCCACTGTTTTGGACAGACAGATTTGCTCATTTGGACAGAACCAGTAAATTTTATGATTTTGTCAAATGCTTTACAAAGAGAGCAAGGCCTGACGCCTCTTACCTGTCTTATATTGTATTCTAACCTCAAAATTTTTTATAATTTCCCATTCTCATTTCCCCACTCGTGTATTCCAAAACAGACATGCTTTTGTACTCTTTTTCTGTGACTCCTATATATGTATTGATGTCCCAAATAATATTTTTATTAATACATTACGGGCGAAATCACAGTTATAAGAATTATTTATCATTTTATGCGAATACAAATACACACTACAAATGTATTTTATTTTTTGTTTTTGTTCAGAACCCATGAATAATTCATCACAGTTTATTTTCTAAACATCGGAAATTTAATGTATTCGTAACCAATTTGTTCATGGAAATTTTTATGATTTTAATTCATAGTCTGCTGTGTGTGTACCATACGTAAATATGTATGTATGTATGTATGTATGTATGTATGTATGAGTGGGTATAGGGATAATATTATGATTCTAGTAAACATTATGAAAATATTTTTATAACGTTTTTCATTGTATGGCATATGTGCATATGTATGCATGTATGTATGTATGTATGTATGTATGTATGCATAAATATTTATATTTTTAATGTTGTTTATGGCGCAGTTCCTTTCGGTTTTCCTTCCAGCTTAGTTTTTTCAGTTCATTTTAATAGTTTTTCAATTGAAACTTAAATTTTGACCGAAAAGTTTATTTAATTTATGGGATTATGTGCATATGTATGTGTTATGATTGTGCGTGTGTGAACACATACTGCAGTAGTAAAAGTACGCATTTTTATCAAATTATTGTTGCCATAATCAGGATAAAAAGTTTTTTTCTTTTTAAAAGGCATTTAATTTATGGACCCAGTTGCAGTTTAAAATGAAAAAAAACAACGACAATTTAATAAATAAAAATAGGCAATAAATTATTGAAAAATGTTATCACAACATAAATAATAACAAAAAAGAATATAAAAAATATTTCTATAATGGGGGAATGGAAGGCTAATAATCACTTCAAACACCATGTAAAGCGTACAACAGTGAAGTCAGGAGTGATCTTAACTATATACAAGAGCAGCCAGCTTTGCAAGATTCTAAGTGCCAAAAAAATCTCCGTCGCAGCTTAGTAGCTATGTTATGTTGGTATGAGACGAATGCTTGTAGGTCAAAAAAAATATATCTTTTGCCGATTCCCTCTCAGTGGTGTTCTGGTAAAATCTCTGCCCATGAAAGTTGTTTAAAGCTGTCATTCAGAGTCGCATTTAAACCGTCAGTAGTGTTTTGCACAAAACCGTTTGTCCATGGCTAACAGTGTGCTTAGCATAGCTGTTTTATATTAAGGCTGCCACACGTTTTCATACGTAGTATCGATAATAGTTCTGCCACTTAAAACTTAAGGGGTTTGGACGTTAATACGTTTTGATTTCCAGTTTCTTTCAGGGAACCTATCTAAGCTATTTTATTGGTCATTGCAACCTTTTAGTTGGGACCTAGTTCGACCTAGTTTCTTACAACACTTATGTTGTGTGTGTTAATTTTATACATGAGTCTACATGGGGCCTACAGTTTAAAGCAGACTCCGAATGACAAATTTTTGAGAAACTTTTCACAACGGTTTTGCCAGAAATCTGTAGAGAGGTAGTCACCGATGAAATAGTTTTTCGAATTTCGTTTTATTGAAAAGTGTAGGGTTTTTTAGCCGCTTGGCTGTCACTCTTTATTTTTCATTCATATGGCGGCATATCTTTTTAACTTCCGCTGCTTATGATTCAGATTTCCATTTGAAATCTATGGCTATGACAACTGCTGCTTGGCTCTTTGTATGTCTCAATAAAGTCAAGCCTTTGT
Organism: Sarcophaga bullata; assembly: GCA_005959815.1. NCBI lineage: Eukaryota > Metazoa > Arthropoda > Insecta > Diptera > Sarcophagidae > Sarcophaga > Sarcophaga bullata. The sequence goes on along the minus strand of QOCX01003303.1, from coordinate 12 downwards.
AGAACTTATTCA